>PVHX01008291.1:0-84525 GCA_004024805.1 Geosciurus inauris | reverse complement strand
TAAATTAGTTTGTCAGAGTTCACTGCTGCATTTATGCCTTTGCTGGTCCCAATTCTTGCACAGGTAAATGTGAAGGTAAATCTCATTTCTTCAGTCATGGATGGTTCCCATTTTCTCTTAGAATTGCGTCTTTTTAGTGCATACTTACATATTCAGCTATTGTTTCTGGAGTATAACCTGGTTGACCAGAAAGAACATCAAATTTAAGCTACACATTACACCAGAACCAAGCCTCAATCACATAACTTCTTGGGCCCTCCCTGTTAAGCCTGGGTCCCTAGTGCACATCCCTTGGCTCTTTATAATAAGTGCTTCTTAGAGGATCCCAGAGTCCTTTCCTGCCAGAAGTCATTGTAGTGACAGAAAGCCTGGATACCACCTGAGAACTTCAGCCCCTGATTTATAGGAGAGGCAGATTTTTTTTTCCCCCTCTTAACTAGCAGCACTTGTATGCAATTTGGAAGATGAAACAGAAGCAGAAATTCATTATTGCTCCTCTTGGCAGTAGTGGTCAGATATGTGGGCTTCACCTGATGTGAGATTTTGTAGGGGCCATTAAGTACTGTCCTTGTGCTGGACGTCTGTGCTGGAAGTAGCTCTGACTGCCATCAGTGTTTGCAAACTTCTGGATCTCTCAGAGGTAATGGTGATCCCTCAAAGCTAAAGGCTGTATTTCCTGCCCTCTGTTCCTCCAGTGTGTCCGACAGTTTCGTGTGCATGTAACTTTTTATTAATTATCTTTCTGCTTAAAATACTAGAGTGACCACATCCTGACTGCTCATTATATATCTTCTACTCAGACAAACTCATTCACTATTGGCTTGTTTGGAGAACTTCTTTGTCAAGTTCCAAATATATATCCTGTTACACATTTTTCTCAGGACTTTGAATGCCAGTTTGCCTACACTTAGAACACGGTAACTTTGAAATGGGTTACTACCCTTTTCAGGGTATAGAGGGAGTACAAGGTAAGCTTTATTGCACCAGGCATCCTGTGAGGGAAAAATCAAAAGCCAAATGTCATTTATTTGAGAACTGCCTTTATTCTCCAAAGGGATTATAAAATAACATGAAGTCAATTTCTATGGGTAAATTAATGAAAAAACATTTTGAATTTTATCCAGAAATCAAAGTTGCATTAGTAGGCACTGTTAAAATGCTATTGCAGCCAGGGCTATAATTCAGTGGATCCTAGCCTAATTTAAGATTATTGTCCATACTGTCATACTATGAAAAGTTAGAAAAAAATTGTTGGCCTCCTTCCTCCCAAAGAAGCTTGGTGATTGGATTTCTATTTTTGCTATGGAAAAAAATTCTTACATTAAATATGTTAACAATGTTCTTGTGACTCAGCCATTATTTTCAATTCTGCTTATTTTTGTCTCACTGCAAGTTTAGACTAAAAATCTGAAAGAAAAATACTTAATTCTGAGAGTATAACCTTGTCACATAAGTTTCTTTGAAATATGCATAAATTTTTAAGTTCATTATTGTTTGGATCTTAGATGTTCCCCAAATGCGTGTTGAAAGCTTGGTCCCAGCTGGTGGTGCTACTGGGAGCAGGTGGACACTTTAGGAGGTGATATCTCTTATAAGAAGTAGGTCACTGGGGACTTGTCATTCAAGGATTTATGTTGTCCCATGTCCCTTCCTTTTTCTATCTGTTTTTTCTCTGACCATCTTTCTCTGCTTTTTTGGCCTTGAAGCAAGAAGCATGCTCCATCGTACGCTTGACACCTTAATGTTAGGCCTCACCTCAGGCCCAAAGTGATGGGACTGAAACTTTTGAAAGCATGAGTCAAAATAAATCTTTGCTCCATTAAGTTGTTTATCTTAGATATTTTTTCACAGCAATAGAAAACATATATTAACTATATAACAGAAGATATCCATCAAGTTCAGATAATTAAAGCTTTCAGGATTTTTTTTCAAAGCACTTTGAAATATACAAAGTACTATTTATTTCCTGTTATTTTAATGAAACCTGTTGGTAGACTACAAAGTGATCCTCTGACTCAGATTTTTCCCTAAATTGTTAAAAGGTAATAACAAAGGCTCAGGCAAAGGCTAGTTGTTTGAAAGAACAGAGAAATAGATATTGCTTGGAATCCCCAAGTATTTTTTTAAACAAAGACAGGTCAGTAAAATAGAGAAATTGCTGTCACATAGATTCATGTCCTAATCTTTGTGCTAGAAAAAATTAGCTATTTGAACTTGGTCAAGCTTCTGAATCTTGGTATTTGCATCTAATAAATGGATATAAGTTGTAATCAACCTGGACAGTAAATGACAAAGCCTTAAGAAGATGCCTCCTTGACTTATTTCCTCTGGGATCCCTGGAGGGTAGAAATGAGGCAAATTCTGGAAAGTTCTGCAAGCAGAGCTGTAGTCTCCTTCCTTGTATGTTTGGTGGACCACTTGCAGAGCCTTTGCCCATGCTGGTGCTGGGCTCCCTGCTGTGCTGATCTCATGTGCCACCTGGAGGCTCCAATTATGCTGCTATCAGCCTCCTGTACCTTGCCATCACTCTTAAGCTTCTCCTCCTAGCCAGGAAAAGTCCTGCACTTGACATTTTCAACACTAACATCACTACATCCCTGGTGATGCTAACTTCATCTAATAATTGCACCCCCCCCCCTTTTCCTCCAGAGGACAGCATTCCTGGCAGGCTAAGACCTGATTAAGCCTACCCAGACCTTCAGCTAGAACTGCAGGTTCCCCTGCAGCTCCACCCTACTGCTCCATCTTGACCACCCTTCACTGACAGTGCATTTCTCTGATGTTTTAGGGGTTTCCTCTATTGTAATACAGATTTGAGGAAAGTTCCAGGCTTCAGGTAAAATCATATCCCAATGGGAAGACAAATTCAAATTACCCCTAAACCAATGCAGGAATGCTGCTGAACCTCACTTAGACATCTGCTCCTAAGAGTGCTCCTCCCAGAGCACAGGGCAGACCACGAGGGGGCAGTGTTGCCTAGCCTCACCTTCCAGTCAGCAGTTATGGGAAAGGCAGCCCCAAACCTTTTACTGAGTTCAAGTTCAGATAAGTTGTGAAGCCAAAATAAAATGTTAAAATAGCTGTAACTGTTATTTCTAAATCTTCCCAGTGCCAAGTATTTTGTATATTTCACTTAATGTTCGTGTGTCCCCGATAACATTCAGATTCCTCTGCTCAGTGAAATTTAGATGACATTGTTTCCACGACTCTGCCTGAGGCTCTTGAAATTGTACATGGTGCTTCTGTTTGCACAAATTTATTTATTTTTAATACAAGTTTCTGTAATAAATTTATTCCATTCTCACCAAGTCCCTCTGAGGATTTACAGGGAGGGATCAAGTTGGCCCTTCACCCCACTTCTTGTTTCCACCTTCCTTCCTCCCTGAAAGAACCAAATTCTTCCCTTTCATGGGGAGTAAAATAGTCCAGTAAAATCTAGTGTCTGTTGCTTCAAGTTTTATCTCACCTGAGTTACTTATTCTCAAACAACAGGAGAGAGACATTTGTTGCAATCTTGGTGGCATACTTTGTATGAACTCTTTGTCAATGGAATGTTTATAATTTAGGAACTTTGAGCATATGCAAAAAGCCTCTTATACTAATCAGAATTTCATAGGGTTCTCTAGCAGTTACATGTGGAGTGGGTTAATTATGAACCAGTGCCTGAAAAAAGTTTAGCACACCGAGAAGATATCAGAAATATCTCAAATGAATATTAATGTTTTGAAATTCTATGTAATTGAAATCAATTTAAATGTAAAAATAATTTGAAGAATGCTAATGCAATGGCAGAGTCCCACAGATAAATATGTCAAAACACATTAGAATTTCTCTGAGGCTATGGCAGAAACCTGCATTGCAATCAGGTAGTGAAACAGGTATCTTTGACTGCATTTTTTCCCTCTTTTAAGCCTTCCTTTTCTAGTTTTCTTATTTGCATCTTTAGTCAGAAGATTTTTTGGTTTGGTTGTGTTGATTTTCCTTGGAAATGATACTTCCCTCCATTTTTATTTTAGTTTCATTTAACATTGACATATGCCTAGGTCTTTGGAAGACATAAATAAGCTTCAATTTTGAAAGGATTAATAATTTAAAAGATACATTTGTGGGACAAATTATGCATGATTTCACTTATATAAGGTTACTAAAGTATAAGCAGAGAATCGAAGGGTGCTTGAGAGAAGTTAGGGAATGGAGGAAATGTGGAGATGCTCTTCATTGGGTCTAAAATTGCAGTATTGCAAGATAAATGAGCCCTAGAGATCTGCTGTACCACATAGTGCCTATAGATGGGAATACTGCATTATGAACTTAAATTGTCAGAGGGTAGATATCATTAGTGTTCTTAGCACAAAATAAGAAAAACAAAGGGGGATGAGGAAAAATTTGGAAGTGATGATTATGTTTGTCACCTTGATCGTGGTGATAGTTTCAGGGATCCAATCAAAATGTAGAGTACATTAAATTATGTGCTCTAATATGTAATCTTACAATATCAATTATGCCTCAATAAAGCTGTTAAAAATAAGTGCAGCTAAAAAAAATAGGTCAGTATATTCTTTTATTAAGCCACTACAAGTCACATGGAAAGGACAGAGGAAGATTGTTCCCATTTCATAGCTGAAGAACTAAGGCTCAGAGACATGCAGTGAATTGACACACGCCACTGCATAGCTCTTTTCAGTGGTACTATGCTTAATCATTTCCAAAGTGATTTCAGAGACATTATCTCATTTGGATAGACTGCTACATTCTCTCTATGCTGAGGATTATCAATCTCTGCCAATTCCCCCTTATGCGCTCTTCCACCTGTCCAGCTCTTCTCATTCCTCAGAGCTCAGAGAATGTCAAGCCTCCTCTAACTTCCCACCAGAAGGGGCCTCTCACATTTTAAACCTCACCCAGTAGCACTTATTTGTACCAATCTCATGACCCTTGCTAATGCCTCCTTCACCAAACTAATCAAGAAAATGGATTGACATTTCAATGTTTTAATTGGGTTATAGTGTAATAGAGGTTAATTTTAAACATCTTTATGGAAATGGAACACTGCATTATTTTAGACACTTTTATAATGTTTCTATGGCTAGTGGTAGAGCACTAATTTACTGATTTGTTATTGTGATGTATCTGGGAAATTATAGTCTCTCCATACTTACCACAGTATTTTTACATAATAGTTACTAAAAAAAGTGCCTGTCAAAAATAAACATTTGCCTGCCTTTCCGCCATCTGACATCACTAAACCTGTTCTTTCTGCCTGAACTTTAGCTACCTGTCACTATTACTCTCTGCCCAAGGCAAAGCAGTGTCACTGAACATTTTGTAGTTTATAAACAAATAAAAAAAGCAAAACAAAGAACTTCTCATAGTTTTGCTTGTATTATAAACGTCTTCTCTTGAGATCGTCTACAAAGTTTTCCTAGCTACCCTGATGCAGTTCATCTCTCCCTCATTTCTTGTGTGTAGAGCTTGTCTGTATTTCTGTTATCTGATTTTTCATGGGGCAGGTAGAAAGTGATATCTGCCTTCCAAACTGATTATGCAAATTACGAAAGATGACTGTAAGATGCTGTAGTATAATTTTCACATTTTAAAATATCTCGCAAATGCCTAGAACAGAACTAGACAAATGGTAAGAACAACAAAATTCTTGAATTGAGTTGATTCACATAACTTATTTCTGGGTGAGTCTGGCTTTCAAGATTACATTGCAGTCCACTGAGACCTTTTGTGTTCTTCCACATGATTACATCACAAAACAGCTTGCATTCATTGTTTAGCATATATACAGCAGTTGACGGACTTTGGTTTTATTTCCTGATCAAATTGGAACCCTTTGGACTATAAATTGGGTTGTAAGTCTTATCAGAATTCCTATTACAAAATTACATTATCCTCATGTTCTAAATAGGTTAAATATTTCAGTTATTTCTAGAGCTGTCTTTGGAGAGATTGTGACTGCATATAATCTGAGGATTTTGCTTTGTAATTTCTAACAATCAAGAAAATGGATTGACATTTCACTGTTTTAATTGGGTTTTAGTGTAATAGAGCTTAATTTTTAACATCTTTATGGAAATGAAACACTGCATTTTAGACACTTTTATAATGTTTCTATGGCTAGTGGAAGAGCACTGATTTTTTGTGTAATCTTGTTTCAGTCTTCCTGAGTTCATGTATTCACTGTCTTCCACTATGTTTCACCCATAATAGGTTCTCATTAAATAATGTGGAACAAGCATAAGACAAACATAAAAGGTTTCATGAGTATGCACATTTGCCCTTTCTTCTGACTGATTTGCTGATTGATAAGTTTGAAATGAATCTGCATGAAGAAGAATATTCCAGGGCTGGGATTGTGGCTCAGCGGTAGAGTGCTTGCCTCGCATGCGTGGGGCCCTGGGTTCGATCCTCAGCACCACATACAAAGCAATAAAATAAAGACATTGTGTCCATCTACAACTAGAAAAATGTTTTTTTAAAAAAAAGAATATTCCAACAATCTCCTAGTGAGGTTCATGGAACACTGTCTTTAGAAAAATATGATAGATGTTACTAAAACAAAACAGTAAGCAAAAAGAAAAACACATTAAACAAAATTAAGCAGGCTTTTTTTAAAAACAGAATTTCTAATGGCTTTAAATGTTAATCTACCTCAGTACTCCTCAATATAATCCAAATTTACCTAATTCCAGTATTAAGGCTTTTGATTTTAAGTAAAAGAAACAATTCACAATGGTTTGGCTTAAAGACAGAACTGATCATCTTATGTAATGAAATATCCAGGAGTAGATTAGCTTCAGGCATGCATGGCTACATAAGGTGCACGAATGGGCATCAAAGACAACATTTTGGTAAGAAAATTTAAGAGATCAATTGTACAATAAGGAGACTAGTTAATGACAATGTATTATGAACTTGAAATTCACTAGGAATGTAGATGTTAGTTGTTCTCATACCCCAAAATGAGACATAGGTAATGTCCCTGTTGAGTAACTCAATTTAGCCATTCCACGATGTTTACATATTTCAAAGCATTGTGCTGCACAACGTAAATATATACAATTTTTGCCGATTAAAAAATAAGTAAACATGAGCCATCAGAGATCAGTCTTGACATCTGCTTTCCTCTGGGAGAATTTATTACGAAGCAGAATCTCTTGGTGAGTAGACGAAGATGGCTATGGCACTTCCAGTCCTATGTTCTCCTGGTGTTCTCTAGGATAGCAGTTCTGTCCTGATTTCAGAAAAATTGCACTTCTATATAAACTTTTTCAAAGAAGAATCTTTTCTGGTTTTCTTCCAAATATATTTGTAGCTGCTAGAACAGTCCCTATTTGTACGTGGTGCTCAGTAAATTGAATGTCATTTATTTTGCCTGAGCTACCTCCCTGAAACAACTGTTGTAAGCAGGAGGATAGAACGGTCCAAAAAGATCACATTTCTACTTCGAGTTGAGAGAAGGGATCGGATGCACCTGGACAACATGAACTGAGAGTGGAGAAAAGAATACAATAAAGTAATCTGTACTAATCTCTTAATAGCTTTTTCCTTAACAGTCTTCTGGATATCTAGCTCAGCAGATAATCTAGTGTTAGGCCTACGATGTGATTTCACCTCACTTATAAGCTAATAAGTCATCCTGATATTTTGTGGATGCCAGAAGACATGAGACTCTTTGTCAGAGACAAATGACTTTAATACTCACGACACAACAGGCAGCAGGGCCAACAGTGCGTTGGCATCAGAACCCCTTGCCCTGCCCCAGTCCTGTGTGATGTGGGACAGATGGATACTTCCCATGCAGTGGGCTTGTATCACATCTGAGGAACAAGAATGTGGGGAATTCATCACTTTTATAGCAAGTAGAAGCAAGCCTGCCCTTTGTGCAGGGAGGTGGGGGTGGCTGGGGGGAGGAGGATGTTACCTCATGTCTCAAGGCTGCTCAATGCACCGCAGTTTTGATAAATAATTTTGGGTAAGGAACAACAGTGATGGTCTTTCATCCTGGGAACACCTAGCAAAACGTGTAGGAGCACAAGAGAGAAGATGGAGGGCTGTCTCCTAACACTTAGCCTTGAAAATATTGCTTTAATACCATTCATCCAGGGAACAAGGTGAACAGAGAACGCTGGGGTTGGCAGAGCTTTGTAGTCTTCCTGAAGCCATGTCACATAAGCAATTGCCTCCTCCGAAGTGCATAATATTCAAATTTTGGCAAAGTGTGCATATGACTTGGACAATGCATTTATGGAGAAAATAATCTCTTTACCTTTTATGATTACAGAACACAATTTCTTTGGTACAAGAGTATAAATGAGATTATCTTGGCTTTCAGGGAAAACACTTAGCTATTCTTTTTTTAAAAAATACATTTGATATCCAATCATTAAGAAATTGCTCAATGTTCCCTGTGAAGAGTCTATGAAAATCAAGAGCCCCAAAGGTCTTCTGTGGGCCTTGTTCTAAATCAGGCCTCTGTGGTTGTTTGGCAGTTTATCAAAAGCCACATTAATCCTCATAAATAGTGCTTGATTGTCAAAAGACAGCCCCCTTGTTCCAGCCTTGCAGATTGAGCCACGATTATTTTTCTTGACTTCTTGTACACAGGCCGTATGATTACCAAGTGATCGTGTGTAAACAAGAGACTGTTTTGTGACGATAAATGGATTCCCACTGTTGCACAAGCCCCTAGGAGGCTGCATTAAAACCAAGCTGAGATGCAGAATCGAGTACAGCATTTATTTTAACAGCAGGCACTTATCATTGGTGACATTACCTGATGCAGCTGATAATCTAAGGCATTATGACTTTTGAGCAAAATTTGGTTCATAAAGACATACAAGGAGATAAACCATGGCTGCTAATAGAAACTGCCAGTGATGCTTTGAATAGAATAATCTTATCTACATTCATCATCCAGCTAGCTTTCTCCTCCCACTGAAATGAGACAAGGTAAATTCACAACTCCCATTAATGCTAATAGCTTCAGAAGTAAATCCCTTATTCCTCCACAGGTGAAGACAGCTGCCCCCTCTTGTTTCAATATGCTGCAGACTTGTGTCAGTCTGAGCTAATTGGTGGGAATTTGGAATAGAAGCAATTTGAAATTAATCTTTTAGAATGGTGGCCAGTAGCGTGATGATTGTGGTTATTGGTTATAAAGCAAAGACATTTTTCCTTAGGGTGCCGATTTCAGTAGGTAGATGCTAAGTTGTCACTGCACCAGGTCATCTGCCAGAATACTTTCTACTTCTGGCATTATCCTGTCCAGACAAAAAGTAAATTTAGCCATTTCTCTACTTTGGGAAACTAGTCAAATACCTTAATATCTCTGCATTTTGATTTAACCAGTGATATTAAATTTTCCAATATTTCACTTACAATGTTTTCCCTGATGTTTAAATGAGATAATGTGGCTACAAGAGAAAGGAATAAAAATAAAGAACTTGGAAAGGCTCCAACTGGATTTTTCTGAGAGGATTGCTAGGAAGAAGCTGATATCTGCCAAGTTAGGTTGCACCCCACCCTCCTGGGGAGAAGAAACTGCTCTGCATAATAAAGGAGAGAAAGAGATTTGACTTTTCCATGGGGGAACTGGAGGGCTGAGGGAGGGGAAAGAGATGTTGAACCTAGGGTGGTAAAAGAATGGTAAGAGATGGACCAACCCTCAATTGTTAGAGACTTGAGGGAAGGGAAATGGTCAAAGGTGGTTATCATGTGATTCATAGGTGGAATCTGACAGATGACTCATTTGTCCCTGTGACATATTGAGTAAAATCCACATTGGTCACTTATGCATTTACATATGTCAATTTTCTGGAAAGCACAGTCTTGCTGCTGGATACTGTAACCAGCCTGGGTTTAGATACATAATTTGTTATGGGATGCTGGAAGTGAAAGTTGGAGGCAGTGAGAAATATGAGAGATAGGAAATTCCTAGGGAGATGACAGACCAAAAAGTAGACTTTCAAAGAAAACGAGTAATTGTAGGGACGAAGTGGAAAAAAAAAAGAGACAAGCAGCATTAAGAAAAGATGCCAATGAGATTGTGTGTGTGTGGAGAGGACCTTTTAGGAGAAAGCTGTGCTTTGAGCCCTATGCTATTCATCACTCCTGAGGGGCTAGAATTAGTGGTTGTCCCACATCTCAAAGCCTGGCGAGGAGGGGGCTCCTCAAGTCCACTTGAAGCACCTGACCTGTTTCTCTCTGCAGGTGGGCTGTACATCTCCTTGATGCCTGAGAAGTCAACCTGGTTGAAAACAGAGCTGCTGCTTTTGTTACAATACCCCATTGACACAAGGGCAAGAAATGTGCTAGAGTTTTCTATGTCTCAGTTCTGGAAACAGAGCATTGACTTGGAACTGTTTTAAAACCTGTCCAAGTAAAGCTCCAAGGACTGTGAACAGATTCCCACAATGAAGATCCATGATCTCAGTGGACTTCTAGAGAAACAGGGATTTTGGAAGGAGCTACCTGTAAAGAAGAGTCATCACTGAGGTCATGGGGAACTCCAGTTAGAGGTTTGGGGTGGGCAGGAATCCAGAGGACCCTAAAAAAGATCCCCAGAAATGGTCTCAATTTTCTACATCTGCCCAGGCCCAGGGTGCAGAAAGCCAATTTAGCATAGCAACATATAACTGCCAACTAAGAACTTTCTAATGTCCCCTTTACTGTTTTCCTTGCTCATCCTCCCACCTCCACCTCAGCAAGTAGGATGCACTACAATAGTTTGCAAGTGTGGAGGAGATGCGTGGAGAGAGAGAACAGAAGCTGCCCACACCCTCTTCCAGAAGGCAGACAGCCCACTGTATGCAGATTTAATGAAAGAACATTGAACAGTCCTCACACTGAACTAGGATGAATATGATGGAGATTGCACTTTGTGATTTAAAGTGACTGTGGGATTGTGTATGATCTTGGAGCAGAAAAGTCATGGAACCAGTTATGGTTCTCATAGCCTGATTCCTGGGGCTGCAGCAGCAATGTCACCTGGAAACACTAGAAATGCAGATTCTTAGGCTCCACCCAGACCTCTCACAGTAGAAAGTCTGTAGGGAAGGCCCGTGTAGCCATCCAGGTGATTCTGTGTGCACTCAAGTTTGAGAACCAAACTTTGAGCTAGAACAGTGAGGAACTCCAGCTTTACAGAGGCTTCCTATATCCTGCCAAAGATAAGATATGGGAAAAAGATGGAGAAATGCAATGTACCTTCCCTGAGATAAGCAGTTGGGGGTAATAGAAAGAAATAAAACATTTTTCACAATAAATTTAGGCTCTCAAACCTGTTTTCCTGCCAGGACATCTACTTGAACTTCCTGGGTAGCAAACATACAGGTTGGGGAGGTTGGACTAATGCAGCAACTTAGCAGAATGTGTGGCTGTGCTGAAACTGGGGTCACAAAACAGAAGAGAAGCCTCCATGCCCACTGGGGCTGTCACCTGATGGTTCCCTTTAACTGATGTGTGACATTTAGGCAGGAGCAGGTTAACCACAGCTATACCCTACTTTTGGCAGAAACATTCTGCATCTTAATATCTCCATATTGTACAGGGAGCAAAACTTAAGAAAAAACAATTTTAAGAATAGAATTTAAATACTTAACTGAATTAAGAAAAAGAACTAACTGTTGGTATGTCAAAAAATATGAATAAGCAAGGAACAGATTTTCAAGCTTGAACATTGTGCCAAACCATGTCATTTACTAAATAAAAATACATTGTACTGCACAGAGGTGTTACCAGGTGACATGAATTACAATGAATAATAATGTTTGTGGGAATGTGAAAACCAAAAACAATCCTAACCCCCTGAAAAAGGAGGTCTAGTGTAATATCAAAATAATTTAGAATTAACTGAAAAGTTACTCAGGACAAAGACAAATGTATTCAAAAGTGCTAGTGTTTTTAAGAATACTTTAAATATGAATGTCAAGCAGCAATGACAATATGACAAAGTTTTGCATAGTGTCATATGTTGTCTTATAAAATACTTTGGAAATTTGGTATCCAACATCATGGTTATTAATTTGTCTTGATTTTCTTCAAAAACCTGAATTGAGATTTTTTTATTCTTAAAATGGAGTTGTCTTTCAGAGGGTCAATTTTTAAAAAACTTGGCCCATTAGATCTATGATTTGTGTGTGTGTTTGTGGGAGGTGGGGTAAGAGGTCGGGGGAGAAAACAAAGAGAAAGAGCAATACTGAAAATGAATGGGTTTGTGGTGGAGATATCAGTAATTAAAATTGACTTTGTATAAAATCTCTAGATGAAATATGTATGTTTTAGAAATCATTCTCTTTCTATCCATTGTTCTCTCTTTTCCCTAGCTAGGAAATAAGCTCCATTTAAAGTTTCCTGGCTATTTAGTATGGTGCAATAAATACAGTAAAGGCTTGATAAGTGTTTATGTAATGGCTGGATAAACTAGAAAAATATCCTTTTCACCCATATCATCTGCCTCAGCAGACAGATTATTGAAATAATTTGGGACTTAAGCAGAAGTGGCCAAATATCTCAAACAATTTCACTACGAATAGTCAGCACAAAGGCCACCAGGAAGCAGCCAGTTGTTATTACTGCCCCCAGCTACTTCTTTTCTTTTTCGTACAGGCCTTTTACTTTCAGAGCAGAGATTTACGAAAATTACTAAAATTCTCACTTGAAAAAGTTCTAAAATAAAACAATTTCTAGGACAGTTATCAAAATATTATTCTTAGAGCTCCTTTATCTTTTATGCATCCAGTCATATGTATTGGATTTGAATTCATCCTGTGGTACCTGGACTTTGTGTTCATAACAATTCAGCTAACTTCTTAAACTTAGTTGACTTAACAGGCTCCAGTTCCTCAATCAGAAAAGGAGTGATAATAAAATCTACAACTAAAAAAAATATTTAAAAAAAAAACTCATGGGAGTGTGAAGGAAATAGTATGACTGAAAATCTGGTGGAGCTCTTTGGTTTCCATAGTGGCAAAACTCCTTAACCATGTGGCAGCTTCTCTCTGGGCCAGTGGATTGAGAGGTTGACCCAGCAACAATCTGAATAGCAAAGCATGTTTTTTCTTAGTGTCCATTTTCCTGCAAAAGCATATTTTTGATTGGACAGCAGTTGAAAGCATAATTAAATGGTACAGAGACTCTCACAACTTTAAACCATTCTCTTTTTCTTTTTTAATTTGACAACACAAACAAGTCTAATGTTTCATTTTGCTGGCTCCAGATGTCCATTGTGAATGTAAATGATGAGCCAGTAGAGCTGGAGCTTCCAAAGAACCAATATTCGGAGTAAAAATGAATCGTTGCACATCCTGCAGGTGTCTCTGCTATGGGAATCTTTTCGCTCTGAGGACATTTAATAGACAGCTGGTCAAAGAAAGCCTTTAGGCTATTTCAAAGTTTCTATACAAAATGCTTCATAAAGTTTGCTTGCAAGTGGAATTTTATAAAATATGGGTTATATGCACTTTCATTTTTATTCCAATAATTCCAGGCTTTTTTATGTGTTTTTAAGGTTGCAAATACTGTTTTTTAAGAATCAGAAACTCCTGTATTTGGAGTTTGGTGAAAAGAACTTTCCCTTTGGCATTTAACTTGGAGGTTGTATTCAAGTTAACAAAAACAATGATTCTTATGTATTGTAATTACTGCTTGCAAGTTGATTATTGTAAAATTTATCAAGATCTCTGACAGCCCCATATTTGTGCCAAAGCCTTTGAAAAGACATCTAATGAGAGCCATACATGGAGCCAGCATTGGCATCTGGCTGAGGGGAGAGCGGTTCATATGCATACTTAGCATTTGAACTACAACTCACCATCTAATTTTCTCAATCAAGGGTCTGAGATTTGGGAGAATCTATTGCTGAGTCGAAATTGTCTACTGAAGTACTTAGGACTGCAGAATTTGGAATTAGAAAAAGTATCTCGAGAGTTTTCCCTCTCCCTTTCCTCAGAAGCCCTGAATAATTATACTGCCTGTGTCTACTCACTTTTCCCTGTGATGACTCGACTGGATTTCTCTTTCCTCAAGTTCCCTACATTCTAAAATAATTTTCTCCTTTCCAATCTTCTGTTAAAACATTAATTCTTTCAGCACAGCTGACCATAGCAAGAGGAAAGCAGACAGATGGAGTTAATTCACGCTAAGATGAGAAAGTCTGCTAGCCTCCATAGGGTATTTACTTCATAAAAGATTGCTTGAGAAGCTATCTTTAATTTGCAAAATCTAGGAAATGAAGTGAAGAACTGCAGTTATAGGGAGGAGACTTGGACTTGCGTTTTTTTGGCCAATATTTGGGTCAGAAAGTTGATCAGAAAAAAGATATGCAAAATCACCTTAGGCTGACCAGAACAAAAATAGAATGAACCATGATTAAATAATTAATACATCTAAGGAAAAAGATCTCAGTATAAAATTGGTCTCTTGTAATTATTGAAATAAGCACAGAGACCTACTTTAATTTGGAAATTCCTATCCCTACATAGTTCAGATAAGAGTCTTAGATAATGGAATTCTTAGCAATCTTTCTCCACTGCCAATAAAATCCTATATTAAAGGTATCCATTTTATATTAAACGTTTGTCTAATAAATCCACTATTCTGTTTCCAACTTCTAAGACCCACTTCTGGGTCATTATTTCATTCCCTGATAGTTCTGTCTAGAAAGACTGAATATGCTGGTCACATAGACTAGAAGGCCAAAGACTCCTGAGAGCTCTTTTTTAAAGATTTTTACAGTCAGGGTAGAATCAGAGAAATAAAGCCACTTGCATTTATTAGAGAAATTATACTTTATACCCTTGTGGAGATAAACAGCCTCTGCATAGCTGTTGTCTTTACATCTTCTCTGGAGCTTACAGTGCATAGGTCTGACAAGAACAAAAGAGAATTGTGAATTCAGGCGAGAAAGGAAAACTGGAACTCAGTGGTACAAGCTGGAGCCCACCACAATGATGGCGGACCTGGGTTGTTACTGCCTTCAGCTTTGATGGCACTGGTGACCTGCAGAAGAAATTGATGCCCCTTGTCACAGAGCAAAAGCTGCATCTGGTTTAGGAAACAGAACATGAAAGGCAACTGAGGGGAAGCGGAGCAGCTGAGGGTCTAGCTGTTGCCTCATGCCAATCAGTGGCAAGCCCTGCATTCCTCCTGAGTGCAAAAGCAATATGGTTGCTCCCTTGAATCTATCAAAACTCATGCAAAAGGGCTCTCTGGATCACTCAGAAGGGCATTATGGGAAATGTGGTTCCAACTTAGCTGAATTGCTTGGTTTGAATCCATTGCACAGAATTATAACACACTGGCACCTACTTACTATGTTTTGATCTAAATTTGTTTTTATATATCCTCTTTGTAAACTTAAGGATCTGGCCCTGAGGGATGGATCTTCTGTTGATGTCCACACAAAATAAGGGGCCTGGCAGAGGTCCAGAGTCTGGGGAGAAGTTTATCTTACAGAGCTAATGAGCGGCACCCTGTGAGCCTCTTATCAGGCAGCCTACTCCATCTCCCAAGGCAATGCTCAGACAATCTCTCATCATTCTTGTAGTGTTGGCCTGATAATTCTCCTTTTCTTTTTGAATTTCTATACCTGGGATATCTCTAATTCTCACTTCAGAGATTACCATTGGCAGTGATTTTTCTTTTGTGTCCAGATAACAGAAGGTGAGAACAACAGGTTTTTTTCCTTTTCTTTGGTGGGGGGGAGTGTCTACCTCATCCTTCTGCTCTGTTAATTATCAAAAGAGTTTTCCCATCATCCACCCTTATACTTCTTTTTCTATCAAACATCTATAGCAATCCAAATATTATGTATAGATATGTAGCTGTAAGTCTATAGTTATGCAGTCAGTGCACAATGACTTTTTTGTCAATGACAAGCTGCCTATATAACTGCGGTTCCATAAGATTACAGTGGAGCTGAAAAATACTGACTACCTGGTGGTATTGTGGCTGTGTTGATGCTATAGCACAATGTATTACTCACTGTTTGTGGGTGATACTGGTGGAAACAAAACTACTAAGCTGCCAGCTGAGTAAAAGTAGAACACATTATGTGTGGTACATAACACTTGATAATGACAATATATGATTTTGTTACTAGTTTGTGTTTAAAATGTTCATTATTTTAGAGTATATTTCCTTTTATCAAAGAATATGCTCATGTGGTCTGCTGTACTATCCTGGTAGCAGCCTCATACATCTTGTGTTTACTGGGTCTCTTGATTGTATCAAGAGGCTGCACTGAGTTATTAACCTATACCATCCAGGTTTGTGTGAGTATGTGCTATGATGTTCACACAGCAATGAAATTGCCTAACAATGCATTTCTTAGAATGTATCCTGCCATTAGGCAATGCATGATTGTGCTTTGCTAGGTATGTTGACAGATTATCCTACTAGTTTCTCATAGATCCTCTCAGTCTCATCTGAGGAGATTGGTTCTATCATCTAAGCATTGAGACTTGGTGCTAATGTAATTAAATTCAGATTTTTACCTTGATGCAATAGGTTAAGCTTGATTGTATTTACAGGTATAAATTACATCCTAGTCAGTGATTTCAAGAAAGGAATAGAATAAGGTTGGTGAAGAAAAAAATTGATGAACCTGTACAAATCCATCATCACACTTTGAAAAACCTCTTTTCCAGAAGTAGATTTAGGGAAAAATGAATAAACAACTTATTAAGCTAGAAATTCTCCCACATTCTTTAGCCTTCCTCCCTTAGTGGTTTTCAGTAAGCTATTAAAGTTAACAAAATGTTAGAGGGGAAATACTTATAAAGCAATTTTCATTTAAAAGGATGAGTTGTAATGATATGGGAGGTATAATTCTCATATGTAATTCTTCTGGCTCATAATTGTCCAAAAGTTAAGAAGCTACAGTATTTTGTCACATGGAGTCTATTTCAGCATTACCTGCCACCTCAAGTATTCTGACCTCAGTCTGTCAGCAACATCAGATGAAGGATGTACACTAGGAAGGTGATTTAAAGTACTAGTGAGAATCAGGTGTCAGTACTCCTAAATGACAAGGTCAGGGAAGCTCAGTACAGAACTTAGATGTTAATACTGGAGAAAGGACTACAGTTCTCATAGGCATGTGACAGGTCTGTAAAGAGAAGGCAGGGCAAGTGACTAGAGAGTAAATGCAAGGGGTTAAAGACAGTCTCAGTCTGAGCTGCCACTTTGCCTTGGCCAGGAGAAACCAAAACTTCCTGCTTAACTGAGGAACTTTTCCAGGGAGGCTAGACTGGAGCCTGTGAGTGGAGTTAAGTGAGATTTCTGGGTGGAAGAAGCGGGGAGTAGGTTTGAAAAGACAGCTTTTGGTAGGAAGCTGCTCATACAGACTCAGGCTTCTGGAAAGAGGGTTAAAATGATACAATGCATATCAGTGAACACAACAAAATCTGGTACAGCTCCTTCCGTCCTCCCCACGCCTAACACTTTGTGTAGCACTGGCTGTCTGTCTCTTTAAGAACCACCCCCCCTTCCCACCTTGCCTCAGGTTTTTGGGAGTTGGCAGCAAGACAGATCAAATCACTGAGAGTGGGATTTGGGGAAGAGGAAATAATTGAAAAGCTTGCTTGCTTATTAGGCAATAAATTATGTCCTGGGATTGATGCCAGGGTGGTTTTGGAAGGGCCACTACATATTGACCTCTGGAAAAAAAAAGATGGACTTATTATTGAACAGTCTTTGTATGAAATCTTAACTAATGAGGGGCATGTCAAAGCAACACAGTTAGGCAGCTCCTGTTCGCAGTTGCAACAAGGCTGGAAGTTGGATTTTACTGACATCTGTCTGGCAGAGACACTGCTGTTTGGAACCTCCTGCTAATCAGAAGCTTGTCCAGACCATTCCTCACTGTGGTAGATCATTCTCTACTGAATTGTGATGCAGATTAGGGGGAAGAGATGCCCAAATGTAAAAGGCACTGTCAAATTTAGTGACAGTTGTCTACCCTGTGAGTATTTCTAAACCAAATATGAATTTTTGCTTCAAATATTGTGCCGTAATCAGAGGGATAACAGTTGATTCGAAAGCCAAATGTGCCTCTGTGCCTGGTAGAAAGGCACACACCAAGATTACTTACCTTTGTTAAAAAGAAAATAACAAAAGATTAAATTGTAGCCATGTTTTAGATGAAATTAGTGTCTACAGGTAGATGAGTTAGAAAACGCCAAGTAATTACATTAATTAAAAAAACTGTTGGTTGTGAATGCATTTGTTTGTCTTTGTTTTATCTGTTCTTTAGATATGACAATAGAGTATTTTGACATATCATATATTGAGTATAATTTCCCATTCTTTTTGTTGTACATGGTGTGGAGTTACACTGGTCCTGTATTCATATATGAACATAGGAAAGTTATGTCTGATTCATTATACTATTTTTTCTATTCCCATCTTCCCTCTCTTCCCTTCGTTCTCCTTTGGCATTTGTTCATCTTAACAAATGCCAAAGAGCTATTTACAATGTATAATCTCATTTAAACTTTCAAACAGCATTGTGACATAGCCGTCATGATCTCTATTTTTCAAAAAAGGAAAAGCAGAACTATCTCCCTAACACACTGGTTCTCAATAGGGGTGGCTTTGTGCGCCAGAAGACATTTAGTAAGTTCGCTTATCTGGGAGTCACAGCTGGGGAGGTGTGCTACTGGCATGCAGTGGGTGAAGGTCAGGCATGCTGCTAAGTGTTCTACAATGCAGGGACAACTCTCAACAATGAATCACCAGACCAAACTGTCAACACTGCCAAAGATGAGAATCCTTGGTAAGGCCGCTCTACTATGTGAAATAATCAGGGGTAGAATGGTAGAACCTGGACTACAATCCAGATGATTTCGCCTTAACTCTGAATAAGTATTGGAGAGCAGCTTTGTCCTCATTGAAATAGTTTTCTCTTCTCTACCACATAAGATGCCTTTAGAACGGAAAATTCTTTGCAACAGCAGAATCCTTTTTGCTACTCATTGTTGCTTATATCATCTAGTGCTGGATGATCTAGAGCTTTCTTTGCAATCTGAGGACATCCAGGGGGATGCAAAGGGAGTTGGCTTATAAGTCCCTGGAAAGCTGTTGCTGTTACTTGTGGTGTGCATAGGTTGCTATTGGCTAGCTGAGATTGAAGGAAATTGAAGAATTAGATGTGGGCAGTGAAGACAAGCTAGAAGGACAGATATCTGTTTCTGCTTCATGTTGTCCAACCAGGATGACTTCGGAGAGCAACAGCTGCTGCTTCTTTCCCACTTTCTATATTTCCTAAGAATTCAGCTGTAGGTCAAATCTCACCAACACCCTAGAGGGAAGGTGATTCTGGGAAACAAAATTTCAGTCTCAACGAGTCCACGTCACACAAAACAACTTTAATATGATAGTGTTTAATATTAATATGTCAGATATTGTATCACAGAAAGCAAGTACCTCTGCAGCAAGGATTTTATTCAATCGTAGTTCTAAACTACTGAGAACATTGGCTTTTCATGTTATGTGCCTAATAACCACTTGTTGAAAAAAAGGAAAAGAAACAAAGAAAGGTGGGAAGGAAGAATCAAATGGGGAAAAGAAAGCTTTGTTTCTCTAAATCTATTAATTTAGGAGCCGTAGAAACTGCCTTAGCTCTGAATAAGTATTGGAGAGCAGCTTTGTGCACAGGAAACATTAGATTGCATCTTAATAGCTTGAGGGAATTTCTTCTGCTTTCAGATGGTTCTGTTTTTACAGAGATAGATGGTTAATTCAGTAGAATTCACTTTGACATTAATGAAGACTTTCTATGTACCAAGCACTGGTCTGGGTTTGTAGATGTTTGAAGGCATGAAGGCATCTTTCAAGCCAGGGTTCTTGCATCTGCAGGTGTTTGCTATTGGTGATTTGTTTCCAAGTGAAATTTCTTGCCAGGTGAAAATTCCCACCAATCTCTGGCTTCAGAAAATTTTTATCACTAGATTGATTTCTTCAGGGCATTTTAAAGAGCTCTGTTTAAAATGCAAACACACATTATTCTCAACTCATGAGAATTTTAAGGCAATTCATTTATCACATTTCTTTAGAAGGGAAGGAATCTCAGAAAAGAGGGCAAATGAAAGCTAAGTTTAAAAGGGGAAAGGAGAAGGAGGGAGGTCAGAAAGGTTGGCTGCCCCTGGTAGCAGTTCGTGGTAGAAGAATGGAATGGACTCTGTTTGCATCCAAGGACCAACAACATGACTAGTAGGATGTCCCAAGTGGATTTTACTTTTGGCTTTTTTCTGGTCTGTCCCAATCACGTTGGGGAAAAAATGAAATTCAGCACATTTCTTTATACAAAGCTGTATAATTCCAGTAGTGATGTATTTAGCGTGCCCTCATTCAGAAGAGTGGAGGAGAAAGTGTGTTCTGTGGACACCTGGGGGAGGTCCCTAAAATATTTGCAAGAGGTTTTGAAGATCAAAGCTTTCTTCCTAATAATACCGAGGGCCTTATTTGCGTTTTTCACTGTCATTCACATACTAAGTAGAAATTTCCAGAGGCTACACGACATGCAATGATGTCAGATAGTGTAGTGTACTTGTGCATTCCAGTGTTCTAAAACCTCAGCTTCAGACTACATGCCTGTGGTCCCAGTAAACCAGTTACTCAAGAGGCTAAGGTAGGAGGATTCTTCAGCATGTGTTTGAGACCAGCCTGGGCAACAGTAAGACTGTCTCAAAAAAAATCCAGAACTTCTGTTTTAATTTTGGATAACTATACCCCTTTTAAATAAAAGCTCTTTGAGTCTATTATTTTAAGAATGTGAAGTGACTCAGGACCAAAAGATCTGAAAACTGCTAATTTTGGACAGCTGCTTCTAAAAATGGTTAAAATTTCTCATAATGAGGGTCTTCGGGAACTTTTGTTTTCCTTTTTTCTGTCTCCCTTTTCTTGTTTCAGAATTCATAGGTTTAGATCCCTCAGGAAAATGAAGGGAAAGTCTATTTCATATCAAAGACTTTTAAAACTAAAATCAAATGAGAGAAAATGGATTTTTTTACGGCAGAACTGGCTTTTAGCAAAATTTTTTGCATCTTTAATCAATTTGTACTATAAAGAATTAGATAGGTAATAGACATTTATGTCCATTTAAAAGGCGGCGATAGGAATCCCAGTCCTCCAACCAATCAGGAAGAGAATAACTATCCTGCCTCGTGTTAAGAGGGATGCAAATCTGACAAACTTGTGAAGGTCCATGTGGTTGGGTTTGTGAACCTCCTCAAAAACAGTGGATAAGAAAGGGGCTCAAAATCACCAATTTGAAGATGCTACTGCTGAATGTGTGTGGTATACACAACTTTCCCTGAGCAGTTAAGAAAATTCTGAATCCTGAGTTCCTGTTGATAATAAAATGCTGCAGACACACTGAACAGTCATCTTGCACAAAGACTTGTCTCAAGAATCCACACAATTGAATTTTCATGAATCATAGTAATTAAGACTTTCCACTTACATTTTTTGAATGATTTAGATAATAGGTCTCTACTCTCCTTGGGAGTAACTGGGACACTTTCACAAATGAGGGGTAATATTTATTGAGATCACTTTAGAAAGGGGTACATGCTCAATAAATGCAGCATAATTATAGAGATAATTACTGTCCACCCCCTAAGCAGTGTACTTAGTGTCTCTGTAGTCTATCTTCATAGAACATGGACAGCCCTCTCTACACAGTTGTTTTGAATTTAATTTTTGAACAACTCCACACATTTCTCACATGAAAAACCTCAAAGTCTAGTTGTTTTACATTTGAAATGCACATTTATTACACAGTAATATGTGAAATATGACAAGATACCTTTGTACTGTTTGTCTTTCCCCCCTTTTGTTTTTAGACTATTGAATTAAAATAAAGGTAATATTCCTAAGTTCCTCACACAATATTATCAATTTTTATAAAATCTACCTTTTGTTTCTGTTCTTAATTTCCGATTCTCTTTCTCATTTCTCACATGCCATGTTTATGAGTTTGAGACAAATGTTTAAGTCCTTGTAATACAGTCTTGCTTTATATAGGAATTACTTGTATTTTAATGGTATTATGTTTTAAAGCTTGTTTTATATCTTTTTACTCAATACTGTCTTAAGAAATCTGTTCTCATAAAACATGTTTATTGCTTCTAACTGCTGCAAAGAATTACATAGAGCACGTCTGACCCCAAAGAGTCATTTGCTTCCCTAGAGATGAGTGTCAAACCCCAAACCACTGATGAAGTTTTTGTCCTTAGGTTTAGTTTGGATTTCCTGGAGGCAGGGTTTTTTTCTGTTTTATCTTTTGGTTTGTCTCTAGCACTCAGAAGAATGCCTGCCACATAGTAGGGCTTTGAGAAATTATTGAAGTAACCAATAAACTCATTTTATTTGAGTTAGTATGTGTGGAATATACAGGTAAGTTAGAACAGCTTAAATGTTTTCTTCCTTAGGGAATCCTTCCCTAACTTCCTAAACTAGGCTAGTTTTTCTTGTTATATACAGGTGTTCTTCATCTTGTTATATACAGGTGTTCAATTTACAATGGCATTACTCACTGATGCAGGTTGGGAAAGCATTTAATACATCTCTCCTGCCAAACGCCATGGCTTAGCAACATAGTAGTACCCTGAAGAGTATGGGTTGTTCATCCTTGCGATTATGTAGTTGTGTGATAGCTGTGGCTGCCACTGGCCAGCATCAGGTAGAGAATATCAGACTGCTTGTTAGCCTGTGACGAGATCAACATCCAAAATTTGAAGTTCAGTTTCTACTGAATGTGCATTGCTTTTGCTCCATTGTAGGTTTGAGAAATCATACACTGAACTATGGTGCATCAAGGAGAGTCTAAACTCACCATATCCAAGACTTTCCTGTGGAAGCACCAGAGTTGAAAAGTATAGTTTTTGCACTTTCCCAATTCACTTTCCTGCTTTGCTTATTTGTTGCTAACAGACACTTCACTGTGCCTTTCTTCTGTCTTTTGGCAACCTCCACCAGGTTGTCAGTGGGCATGAGATTCTCAGAGATGGGAGGTAGTCATGACCATAGGGAAGGTTTTGGTACTGTATGGCAGGGTCCTGAGATCTCCGTTAAGTTATCAATAGGCTCAATTGCTGCAGCAGCCCCAAGCCTGCCTCAACACACACTTAAGTCACTGTAAAGCTAGCCTTAAGGCAAGTCCCCCAGCCTATCTCCCATTGCCCAGCCTCCAGCACACTTCCAGCACCCCCCAAACCATTTCTATTTTGAAGTTTTAGGAAAGTCTCCAAAGCTGATAAACATTGACCTTGGAGTCCCCAGATGTCACTGACATAGCATACTGTCATCATATAGTAAGTTTTGAGTCTTATTTTCTCTTTGAAGACTGTCGGGCAGAAGGGAAGTGAGAGAAGGAAGGAAAAGATCAGGATAAAAAGTGAACAAGATGTTCACACGAATGATTTTAGTGATGTTTTTCAAAAATGAAAAGTCTAAATGCTAAGAAAGTTATATTTGGAAAGAACTTGAGAATTGGCCTCATGGCCTTTGCTTGAGATAGAAAAATGTCTGGATTTATGCAGTGGGGGAACCTGGTTCAGTTTATGACCAGAACCTGATCAATGTAGTCAGGTACTGCCAGCGCCTGCGCCAGACCAAAGTGAAACCGAGTCGGTGAGGGAGCCGCGGATGAAAGAAACACACACACAACGATTCTGAAGAAAAAGAAAGAAAAAGAAGCTCGAAGCTCACAGCTTAGCGCTGGACCAAAGTGAAACCGAGTCAGTGAGGGAGCCGCAGATGAAAGAAACACACACACAACAATTCTAAAGAAGAAAAAGAAGAAAAAGAAGAAAAAGAAGCTCGAAGCTCATGGCTCAAGGCTCAAGGCTCGTTTATTTCAGCACTCTGGGCTTATATATCTTTCCTATTCCCCCCCCCCCCCCCAGGGGCGTGGGGGGCGTGGGAGGCGTGGGAGGCGTGGAACTGCAGACCCAGGTGTGGAAAATGCTCAGGCTGCAAAACAAGCTCAGACCACGAGAACACGGGAGTTCAAGGAACACGGGAGTTCAAGGAACGGTCAGCACCTGTGGCTTCTCTCAGAAACCAGGCTACAGCTGGTTCTGGTAAACAGAAAGTAGCCATGCACGCAAGAATGCTCTCACAAAGTACTCAACGTGGCTGAATATAATCTTAACTTTTCCCATTGAGCTATAATTTATTAAAATTAAATTCAAGATCTATATTACCAAGTATCACCCAATAGTACAGGGTTAATTATATAAACTTTCAAACAAGCTAGCTGTCTTCATAGATGCAGTAGTAGCAGACATAAAATCTCACGGCAGAAAAAATATGTTCAAGAAACTGACAATTTTGGTAGTGAAGAGTACATGGAAAATGTAGTTTAAACATTCATTTTCTAGTTTAAACACTAATTGGTTAGTTTGATCACAGGCGTTGATATTGTTCACCTCATTAACTTGACTGTATCTTGACATGTTAAAAATGCAGAGAAAAACTAAGTGTAAAACACAGAAATCAAAGTTAGAAAATACTCTGTTGTCTTCAAAGCTCAATTAGGAATGAAATGTCAGTTTTGTAGTGTGAGCTTTTTAGGAAGTAGTTTTGCAGCAACCTGACATCCACTTTCAAGTAGAAATCATGTAGAATCTGACAGTTTTTCATATTTAAAAAAAAATGCTATTAGATCTGTTTTTTTCTTTCTTTCTTCATTATTTTGTTTTTCTTTTTTTTTGTTTTATGTTTTTTGGTTTTTGGGGGGGTTAGGCTTAGGAAGCAGGTAGAAATGTACTTTAGGTTGCTAAAGTTTGGAAAGTATGTGTGTGTACTATTGTCTCATTTAAAATTTTAGCAGCACTTTCTCATTTCTTTCTTTTCTAAGTTATTTTGACTGAGATCAACATTTAGGACTCTTTTACCGGTTTTCTTTCTTTGTTTTTTTTTTTGTTGTTGTTGTTGTTTAAATTGCATTTTATTGATCTTTGTGGAAGTTTAGGGAAGAAAAATGTCATAAGCTTTGTGATCTGTGAGAAGGACACAGGATTGTCATGGTATGTGAATCAGAATGAAGTTCCTGAGACCAGCGTTGCTCTGGGAAGGTTGCTCTGCGTTGGTATGGCTGTGTGTGTGTGTGTGTGTGTGTGTGTGTATGGGCGGAGAGCATTTTGCTTGTCTGACTGGCCTGGCAAGTGCTGACCTCTTCCACTCCTACCCAGAAGATTCCTCCAGGCCCCCTGCAGGCAGCCTCACACAACTTCCAACTCATAAAAGTCTGTTACCTAAAATTGACCCCATGTCAAACCTATATGGCTGTTACAAAAGTTTCATTGCCTCTTACCTTTACAATACCTACCCTTCTGCTGCACTTTAAGTTCTTTTAAACTTGATTTTACCTGCTTAGAGAGTGGGACAATGAGTAGTTTTCCTTAATCTGATAATTGAGAGAAAATGTATTATTTATGAGTGTTCCTCTTTGGATAAGTTAATTTTCTAAACTTCCATTTTCAATTATGAATATGGAAATGATAATTTTAAATTTATGATCCAATTTTAGATCAGATATGTAAGTAAGGAGGACTTAAAGAATTCTTTATTGAAAAGGGCTATAACGGCTCATTGGAAAGTTTTGATTTATATCTTTAGATATATTTTAGACTCAAAATCTCAAAACTCTTTAGAGGGAGATGAATTTTAAATATTGTATTGTCTAACAGTTTTCAAAAATTTGGTATGAATGTAGGAAAATTTTTTCTAATCAATTCCCATCAGTAGAGTAAAATTAGAGTAGCCATGGAATGAGTGGTGTCCACACCCTCTCCTTCCTTCTTTTCCCTAACCACAGGCTTCTGAAACAAAAGTTTTAAACCCAGTGGGTATGTTCTAATTTATTTCTGTCTTGACTCTTAAATAAATATCTCCTATTCTCTAACATTCTATGGTCACACACTGTGGAATCTGCTACTGAGGAGCTGAGATTGGATATGCCCTGGAGGGGTGGGCTAGTATCTACTTCACTTCCACTTCTGTTCTCCCAAAACCTGCAGGTGCTCATCAATCCAACAGAGAGCACTAAGAGCTCTTCAACCTACCCTCTCGTCCATTTCTTTATCCACTGTCAATATTATAACTAGTGTTTTTGATTTTGATTTCTCCCAAATGCAAACACATCAGTCTAGGGATAAACTATATTTATAGCATAATTAGTAAATATAAACTCCTCTATTTCCTCCAAACAAAACTATCACACACCAGCCATAAGACAAAGCAATATTGAAAGAATCTGTCCTGGTGCAGCCACAAAACTTTCTGGGGAAGGTATTGTTCTTCCAGTGTGGATTCCATCACACACTGATGTTCAATTTTCTGAAACTTCTTGGAAAGCCATGAGCTAGGTGAGAAAAACAGTAGTTGTAGTTCTTGTATGGACTGAACTGCGTCCTCCCAAAATTCATATATTGAAATCTTAACCCCTAGTTCACCTCAGAATGTGACTGTATTTGGAGATAAGCATTATAAAGAGGTAATTTCAGTTAGATGAGGTCATATCGGTGGACTCTAATCCAATCAATCTGACTGGTGTCTGTATAAGAACTGAGAGAGATATGGGGATGTGGACACAGACGGGAAGGATCCTGAGAGCACACAGCAAGGTGACCACAGGAGAAAACAAACCTACTGGCACCTGAACTTTCAAGGTCTGGAACTATGAAAAAATGAATTTTTGATGTTTAAGCTTCCCAGTCTGTGGTGTTTTGTAATAGTAGCTCTAGCAGATTAATACAGATTCTAAATAAGGGTTGTATTTCTTTGTTATTGTAGAAACATAGTCATTCATTTTGGAAAGGATCTATATATGTATACACACACACACACAAATGACTCAGAAACTAACTACTTGTTAATGTTGAGGAATAACATTCATCATGACTGTCTCCTGCTTAATGCCCTTAAAGTAGGGGTGGCAAAAACTTTGTTTCTCCAGGCATGCCTTTCTTCACCCATCGCAAATGCTGTTAAGCAATTTTCTGTTTCTCAGTGAGCCCCAAATCACATTAGAATCTTTTTAAGAAAATGTAGTAAGATATTAAACATTATAAAGATAGGTAAATTCTTTTTGTTTCCTAGGTTAAGATATTGAAGCAATTCTTAGAAAGGGTGCTTAATTTCCTAGTCTATCTCAGGTTTATGAAATATTATCATTCAAATAGATCCTGATGCTTCATAGTACAAAACTTTAATTTTTGTTAGCAAATAGGTTATAAATATGTAGAAGTATTTCCATCTTATAGGTATTTATTTGGGACATTTTAATCTTGCCTTGTTCTCAAGATCTTCTAAGCCTTAATCATCTCTCCTTTAATCTGTAATAACATGTATATATGGAGAATTTAGCTGTCTTGGGTTTTGTACTCCATGATCTCTATTTTTACCTTCTCCTTGGAGTGTGTCAGAAGGCATATGTCACTGGACTTTTGCTCATTTTTGGCACCAGCATATGAATCTTAGCAGAACAGCTCTGTATGTGTTGCATAAAGACTTTGACCATCAAAACACATAATTTTATGATTGCATTAATTCCTTTCAATGTGTTTTCAATAGACTTATTCTAGAAATATTATACCATTGTGGAAATGACATGCACACTTTGCAATGCAGACCATTCTATGAGCATCTGAATATGTTGTTTTTAATAGAGTTGTCATAACACATGATAAGCACTAACTACAAAAGGGATATTCAGTTTCTGAAGGGAGCCTGTCATTTTTTTAATTCACTAAAAGAATAGCTGTTAAAATGTCATGAGGTTAATAACTTTGATAAATGGCAAAGAACTTATCCATGTCATATAGAGACATGATAAGTTTTAAAATATCTTACAATTGCTTTATCTGTGTTTTGTTTTTCTCAAGGAAATCTAGCAAGGCCTTAGAGAATTTTTTTTTGTTTCAAAATTTCTTTAAGATCATTTAGCTGATATTCTCTTGTGTATGAAATACATCCATTATGTAGCTAACTGATGAATTGATCTAATTTTATCAGCAAAATTAAATTTTGTCTTTTATCAGATAAGTGTTTTAAAGATTCCTGTGTGAAAAACCTCAGCTAATGAATATTCTACATAATAGTTTGTTTTATTAAATGGTTATTTGCAAGCTAATTCCTGTTTGGAGAGCTATATATGTTTTTTTCTGTCTTAGAGAAAATCATTATGCTTAGAATATTTGAGAAAGACACATGAGATCACCAAGTAGGAACATGCAGTCTTAAATATATAACCACCAAATCAAGAAAAAGGACATCAAAAACACAGAAATGAAATGTCCTAGAATCTTAAAATCTTTAGAGGTCAAAATACCACTTACTCCAAAAAAAATTTTTTTAATTGGTCAGAGGAAGAGTCAAGACTAGATGTCAGAAGCCAGGTCTCTGTCATTTTTTGCATAAATTTAGACTGTTTAGAGGTCTGTTCTGATTATGCTCAGAGAGTTTGGGATCAGATATTTTCAGGGCAAATGGTCTAATAATAACTTGGCTTGCTTCAGATGCATGTGATGCACAGCTGTAGAACTTGAAGTGTTAATCCCTAACCTGTCATTTGGTGATTAAGACTGGGTCACAAAAGATAGCATGTATAGTCATAAGCTGGGCACTTTATCCCCTTTCTGGGGATAAAAGTGTTGACACTTGACAAAGTCCAGGAAAAAGCAATCTGGAGTCCTGTTCAAATTCTAGTTCACTGTATTTCAGTTGAAAAAAGAAAAACAAATAAATGGATTACAAACAATTAAGAGAAAAGAAAGGTAGTACAATAAATTGTGGGTTGGGAAATTATTGCAGTTTACTTGTAGGGCAAGACAAGTCAATAATGCTTACAATATGAAGAGTTAAAAATGAAAAATACTGAGGCTGGGATGGTAGCTCAGTGGCAGAACGATTGCCTAGCATGTGTGATACACTGGGTTCAGTCCTTTGCACCACATAAAAATAAATGAATAAAATAAAGCTATTGTGTCCATCTACAATTAAAATATTTTTAAAAAATGAAAAATACTGCTGAAACCTAGATTACTTTAATTACTAGTTGCGTGGGAAGTTCTGGGAAAGGTCTGACTAGAAGATGGGATCTGGAATTCAAAGGATGTTGATGGCTAGAAAATATTTGTGGCGTATTTGGAGGCCCTTAACATCTCTGAAGTTATCTCATTTGTAAGTTTGGAATAATAGTAAGAACTAACTCTGAGTGAATGGATATTAGGTGCCATAAACTGATGTATGGTGCATAAAACCACATATATTATTTACTATTTTGTACATCCTCTTCAAAACAAAATCTGTGCCCTTTAAAATGTGATACTTTCTAATGTTGTTTGATTGCTTTTGTCATTTTAGAGACTGAATGAGATTTTTTTTTTTATACGCTCTCTCTGTCCTTCCTAACTGAGCAAAATCAAGCAATGCAGAAGTTGGAGCAGTTGCCCAAAATGATACAAGGAGTTAGAGGAAGAGCCTCTTGCTGTGCTTACTTACAGTAAGTAAAATGAGGCTCCTTGAACATTGTTATACTAGGAGTATCTTGCATGAATTGACTCTACAACAGAAAGTGCTTAACAGTTCCTAAACCAGAAACTACTTTGGATCTAAAAATTTTGAACTCTGTTCACTGAACTCTTTCAGGTTCCTAGTGACATGTTTATGCCCCAATCAAATGGTACCACATCAATCCCCTTTATCTCCAGGAAGGATATTTTTTTCATAATGGATTGAAACTCTTCTCTATTTTTGAACTTTAGGAGTTTTTCAAACACCTTCTGATTTTAAAAAAATGACATATTTTTCCATCTGTATTTCAGATAAGGACAACTTCCCATACATGAAACCACTTTCTAAAAATATCACTCAAAAGTTTTACATTGGTTTTAGAAGATCTGTTCGTTAGTAGCAATTAGTAGTCCTGATGCCTTTGAGGATGGCAAAGAAGGTATAGTTTCAATTTCTTTGCAAAGATATTTACTTTTCTAATTTCCCTCATGCTTTTCAGTCTACAGGTATTTGAGTCCAAGTTTACAGTTTATCTGCCTTCAAGCCACTGGATACATATTCTTTGTGCATGGCTTATGATAAATTCAGGAAGTATTGGTGTAAATGTCATGCTGCATGTGAAGTGACAAGAATTTCAGTATATTTTGGCATGAGGTGAAGCATTAATTAAGGGACATACATACAAATGAGTTAAGGGAAAACATTTTGCTGTCAGGTAGTTTGGAAAATGACCATAATGAACATTGTTGGCATTTTTGTGACCTATAAATGCTATATGAAACCTTACTCCAAAACCTACTGAGGTAAACAGCAGCAAAGATTAACTAATGGGTACTTAAAGTATTGGCAACATGAATCATATTGAAGCTTCAAAAGAATAAATCACTATTTACTGATGCAGAATGGATTATATAACTATTGTAAGCCACAGCATAGGGGTGTAATGTCATTTGTAAAATACTGAATAAAATAGACCCATTTGCTGCACATTATTATTCTTGATATGCATTATTTTCTAATTAGTAGAATGAATGTTAATGTCAAAAGGCCTGGCTGCTCACATAGGAGAACAATATCTATTTTACATAGAACTGAAGTAGAGATATAACATGTTAAAAACTATTTCATATCTTAAACATCCTCCCCCAAAATAAAATTAATACCCTTTAAAATGTGATGCTATCTAATGCTCTTTGTTATCAACATTTTAGAGACTGATTTGAATGAAATATTTATAGGCAAACCTTCTAAGGACAAGTGATGGACTTGGATCACTTCTTTGGTTTGAATAGTGCCTTCAAACTAATGCTCTTTGTTATCAACATTTATCTATTTAAATATTAATAGATATTTATTAACTAATGCTCTTTGTTATCAACATTTTAGAGACTGATTTGAATGAAATATTTATAGGCAAACTTTCTAAGGACAAGTGTTGGACTTGGATCACTTCTTTGGTTTGAATAGTGCCTTCTCAGTTATCTTTGCCTTGTAGTTGGGTATAAGCTGTTCTTTAGTTACCACTGGGTCTTTTGGTTTTAGAAATTCTCAAATATAGAGACTGGAGAGATTTTAGTGCCTGTTCCATCTTGCATGGGTCTTCTCTTTCTGCTAATATTGCCTTTGATAATTTTTTTCAGGGTCAATAATGTGGTACTTGGGTTTTTATTTCTACATCCATCCAAATTTGGCAGATTAGCATCCAAGATTCAATAGTTCTTGATGCTTTAGAACCAATCTTGATTTTTAGCAGTGATATAAGTAATAAAAGACTCTCTATAAGATGTACACATCTCAAATCAAAACACTGTGGCTCTGTTGACTGTGGTGACTCAGTTTTCTGGAATTTTAGTTCATTTTCCTAATTTCCATTCCTCTGGGGGCACAATTTTGTTTTCTTTGTCTATCACTGGTTATCAAGGCTTTGTACCCTTTTCTCCATTGTTGAGATCATAGTGTTAAATACTTCTTTGCTGGAAATAATGGAAATAATTCCCAGGGTCTTTTGATCAAAGTAGCTCCCTTGCCTTATCTTTTCTGTAAACTCTGAGAGTTGGCCTACAATAGAGATGTATGTGCTCTATTTAATTGGGAAATATTGGCCAGAAATGATCACATTAATTTCCTCTACCTGCATCCCCAACTAAACTATATTTCCCAGCTCTTCAAGTCTAGGTGGGACAGTGAGATTTGTTCCAGCTGATGGAATTTTAGAAAAAGTAATGTGGCATTTTCAGACTGAGACAATTAAGAGCAGATAAACATTCTTTAGGGCTAGAGTGGTAGATTTCCTCCACAAAGGAAGTCTGTGGCAGAGATAATGGTATACTTCTCCAAACTCATTTCTTTTTCTTATGGGGTATTCTGATGGATGGAGTTTCTGAGCCCACTTGAGACAGATTAGGCTATGTGACTATATCTTGTGAACAGAATGAAGGCAGAAGTATTCCATATAGCTTCTATGGTAGTTCATAAATATCACCCACGGACAATCATTTACTGTCTTCCTCTTTCAGGGCATCCTTGAAATTTATGGATTTAAGATGGTGGCATCATAAAATGGAAGGAGCCACATTTGTGAAGCAGAGATTACCAATCCTAGCACCATTTTATAGCTTTTATTAGATAATAACATAAACAACCAGTAGCTGTTATTGAATTGAGACTGAAAATTGGAGTTGTTTTCCCCTCCAGAAGTAAGCCTGCCCTGACTAGTAGAGTCACTGTTTACAATTTTTTTTTTTTTCATGAAGACACTGTTCTTGAACTTACATTTAATTTTTTAAGTACATCTACATTTTCTATTTGTTTGGTCTGTGTTCTAATCAGTATGATAGTTCATTCTGGCTTTCTTATGTTGATTTCGTAAAGTATGGATTGAAACCTTGTTTTATTTATTTATAGTCTTTATTTGTTTAGCAAAAACAGTTAAATCTATAAATCTGACTCAATTGTTATAGTTTGGACCTAGACTGTCCTCCAAAGGCATGTGTTGAAGGCTTGGTCCCCAGGTGGTACTGTTATTGGAGGTGTTGGAAAACTTTAGGAGGTGGGGCTTAATTGGAGGTAGTATGTTACTGGGGGCATGACATTGAAGGATATACTTTGTCCCTGTCTCCCTCTCTCTTTCTACCTCCTGTCCACCATGAGGTGAGCTGCTTTTCTATATCACATGTTCCCTGCCATGATGTTCTACCTCACCTAGGGCCAGGAATCAATGAAGTCAGATCAGCATGGACCAAAACCTCTGGAATCAGTTGTTTATCTCAGGTATTTTGTCACTATGATACAAGCTAACACAGCAGTATATTTTGCTCTGGTTCTCTGAGTACAACTGTGGTCACATGCCATAAATCTTGACATAAGATTTTATTTTGTCCTGTTCTTTGTCATTATTTTCCAAAAGTCTCCTGATGAAATTTCTATTTCCTCATTGATACAAGAGGTTGTAGAGAATGATTTAATGTTTTTATGTGATTAAGCACACCGGTTTTAAATAGTGTTCCTTTGTGTACAGCTGAGGCTTCTTGCATACATTTCTTATCTTTTCTAAACTTCTCTTATTTACTGTATGGTGTTGCTGAGGGTTTTAAATGAGAAATCACAGACAAAGTAAAACCATGCTTAACTGTAATCATTCAGTAAACATTAATGAATGATATTAAATTGTTTTGTTGTAATATTATGCTAGACTCTCAAAACAGTAACTGTGCCTATAGAGGGAAAACAGTCCAGTTTGTCAGTTGAATCTGTTTCTCCAAATAACAGTACAATTCATGAGAGATCATATTATCTCTTATTCCCATTCAAGAATAACAGGATCACTGTCATTTATGTGACACAACTTGTAAGGTATTTTGTTTGTTTGTTGGAGTGTTAATAAGCTACCCTAAAAGTGGCTTGAAACAACACTTAGTTTGTGCATAAATATACAATTTGAGAAAGGCCTGTTTAGAGTAGGTCATCTCGGCTTCAGTCGGTGTCAGCTGGGGCATCTCACTATCTGAGATTTAGAATCATTAGAAGACTGGAATAATGCCAGATGTTGATTGCAACCTTAGCTGGGATTGTTGGACAGAACCCTTGCAAGTTGTTAGATCGGTTTAAGGCACGTAAGGGGAACAAAAACACCAGGCAGCCCGCATGTGTGAAAGAACAACCAACCAGATGCAGACAGACAAGCAGTAATGATGCCTCATAACCACCTATCAATCAGCTGATCCCCTGACCAACCAGGAGGACATGGGAATCCCAAAGACCTCCCTTTCCTGTCCCAAGTCCTCCCCTTCCTGCCCCAAGCCTACAAAAATTTCAAACCAGCTGAGCCTGCTGCAATTCTCCTGGACCTGCTCTGTTGGGCGGGGGAGTCTTGCCCAGGAGTGTATCTCAATGAAGCCTTGCACAATGGTTTTAATTTGCCTCCTTTTGGTCATCAATACCTGACCTTACACAAATGCACTCTGTGTTGTCTGGGATTCCTCACAACATGGTGCCTGAGTTCTAAGGTTGAGATATATATAGAGACAGCCAGACATGTGGAAGAGATGTTGACTTTTCTAACCTAGCTATGGAGGTTACATACTGACTCTTCCTCAGTACTCCTTTTGTTCAAAGTACATAACCAATGAGTCTCATAGGGGTTGAGAAACTGACCCCATCATCTGATGAAGGAGTGTCAGTGTAACATCTCAGGTATTTTGTCACTATGATACAAGCTAACACAGCAGTATAAGATCACATGGAATGAGATATATAGGAATGGCCATCTTTGGAAAATGTATCTCTCTCTCTCTCTTTTTTTTCAATTTGATTGTGATTTTCACTTCTATCCCCTTCTCTGATGTGGAGTGAAAATTCTTCTCAGCTTCTGATTTGAGGAATAGCTGAATCTTTATGATTATTTTTATTTGTTTTGTTCTGACTCTTTTGAGGTATTTTAGTGGGAATATTGAAGAAGCTGTATATTACACTCAGATAATTTAGACCACAGAGGGCCTTTTGCTCAATGCCAAAACAGATCTCATTAGGAAATACCACCAAATCAACTTCAATTGGCTTGATTTTGTTGAAACATTTATAATATATCTCCTTGTGGATAGTTCCTATCCCATTTTAATTTTGCCATGTACCACTGTTTGTTTATAACTCTAACTTTTTAAGATGGTAGAATCTTGGCCTTGTACTGGAAATGTCATGAAGATTGCAGTAGTGATCTATGCTTGGAGCAGCCAAATCTAAATCAACCTTTGAAATATTACTTGGGTTGGCAAGATGCAGCCTGGACCAAGGACATTACTACAAGCCAAAAACTTTTGGAACAGTAGATAAACCTCTGACATTCATACCAGCTGTGACTTTGATGAAGTCACTCTTCCTGCATCTTTGGATATCTGCCTTAAATTTCTGGCCAGACCTGCTTACCTCCTCTACAAAAAAGGAGAGATAATGGAAGCTGAAAAGTAACCTATTGCTTACTAAATTTATTAAAAACTGAGTAGCACCACATGATGAATTGGCAGAGCCGGAGCCAGTAATAGATCCTCAAGCACGCTCAACCCTTTTAAAAAAGCCCAAAAAAGAATCCCAAGATTAGAACCATATTTACTACTAATAATATTTAATATTTATTGGATGTTTAGTGACCACACAACATGCTAAGTTCCTGACATTTATTATTGCATGTAGTTTTTTCAAACTATGAAATAAATAGTTATTATTATTATTTCTCTCATTTTATAAGTATGTAAACTCTAGATTTACTACAATCCTACTAAACCTATGATGAAGTAGTTATGCCCATTTAACAAGCAATAATCTAGATAATTCAATATTAGACATATATTTCTAAATTTTTTTTTGGTTGATACTTGAGTTCTTGTAAAATTGTGGCTTGAAAAAAAATTCTCTATAAGAGATAATTTAACATCTTCACTTGCTTATTTTATAGAGATTTTTTTCAAGATCAATGACCTATTGTCTATAAAGTACACAGTGTGAAGCACTGAACATTAGTTTGATAAACTACAAGATGCCCCAACACTGTTGTATTTGTGACTCAGATTGTTTTTCTGTTATCAGCTGCCCACAATGTAGAAGTCCAACAACCACAAGACGTTCCCTCCTGACTACCCAAAGGAGTTCTTTCCTCTCTGATTAGGTAGTGAGTGGCACCAAGGTTGTTGGCTTTCTACACTGTGGTTAGCAGAAAGTAAAGGAATGATCATAGTCACAAATCCAGCAAGAGAGCAAGCTTTACTGGCATGTTTAATTGCTTCCTTTAACACACTACCCCAAAGTACTGTCTTGCTTTTCCCTGAGGTCCCACCACATGCACATTGCTCACTGCATGAAGAAACTTACAGGGAGAAAGCCTAACACAATGCCATCTGGTGGTTTTTATCTAATAATGAATGAGAAAGGCAAACCCTTTCCCATCACACCCTAGCCTGACTCTTTTCTCCTTGACTATGGAAAGCCAATTTGTGGAGAGCAGGCTGTGTTCTGTTCTGAATTACTCCAAGTTGTGTAGAAGACGCCCTGAGTTACACCATTTATAAAGCAGCAGTTTGCCATTAGTACCAATGCAGAGTGACTTGGTAACTTGTCTGGGCAAGTAGATAACCGCCAGATGTTGGCTATACAGAACTTTTCAAAAAGAATAACCCCCAGCAGCACAGCACAGTCTTAAGGTGCAGACTGATAATCGTGCTAATAAAAAATGACCACCTGTGAACTTACTGAATTAAATCAGAAGCACATGGATGCATGGGGATATCAAATTCTTATCAGGAAAATTAGGACCCAGATTATCAAATATACTAGACCAATGGATAATGTTACCCCCTCACCTGAAACACATAAATAGGAAGCACCTAAGACAATGGCCAGCAGGCACACTGATTAGTCATCTTAGCCGACTACCTGAGGAATTTTGCAGGAGAGATAGGTGATAAACTCCTAACTATGCCCCAGGGGCTTCAGCTCAGCTTGATCTCACTGTCTGAGTGTCCCACTTCAGAACTGCTTGCAGTTGGCATCCTTGCCTTACCTTGAACTGCTCTGCATACCCTCCACGGCTCCCAGTCTTGAATAACTTCAATGCCTTCAACAAATACTTGGAGGGGTTCCTACCACAGCAGACCATCTGCAGTAACTTTTGCATAGGAATCAACTCTCCATTTCTCCTTTCATTTCTCCCTCTTTGAACCCCATGGAAACTGTTAACTCTTTCTTAGCCATTCTATAACCTATATATCATTCTGTAAGGTAGGGTGTGTGATTTGAGTGTTATAGATATTAGTGATTAAGACTGGAATGGAATAAAAGAACCCATTATTGCTATGGTCTCACTACCAACTGAACCATGAGTACTCTGTGATTTAGAGCCAGTGGAATTGATGTAGATTGCGAATTTACTGTTATTCAGTAAATTCCAATGTTGTGGGAAGAAACAAACCTGTCCTGTCTGTGTTAATAGCATAGCTTGCTCAGTACATAGCTTTATAAGTTGTATTAGAAAGTTCTGTATATTATAAAAAATATTCAAAATGCTGTTGGCTGTTTCATAATGAAGAAATTCCTTGAGATATTTTTCAGGCTTGAAATGATCATAAGCACTCAATCTAGGGGTACTGTTCCTTTTTGAGCAAGAAGAGAGAAGATAGTGTTTAATTTTACTAGATGAGTACCATATGCATTGCATCTTTTCTTAAATGAATTTCCTGGGCACTTATCAATTCTGGCATGTCTTTTTCTAGTACTTCTGCTAATTTCTTTAATACAAGTCCAGCATACTAACACTTTCTTGAGAAAACAGCATTAAAGCTTATTGGTTGTATTAACAGGAGTAATTTAGAGGTTGCTACATAACCTCTACTTTCCTTAAGACACCAAACACCGGGTTTTGAAAGTGGCCAAAACCCCTTGCCAGGTGGGCTGGCTGATGATGTGGGCAACATTTTTAATGTTCTTACCTCAATTCCAGGTATACTTGTCTCTAATCTTCAGAATGACAGCCAGCTTAGATCATCTACTTTATTCTTATCATCCTGACAGTTTTGAAATCCATACATGCTTGCCAAACACCTATCTGATTTTAGAAAAGGAAAGAAAGGAATCATGACTTCTTGAAGTTATCTTTCTTTTTTTCTGTACAACACCTACTTTTCTTAGTCACCTATTTTTTTTTCTATTATGCTACATGATTGTTCTTGTCTTGGGTTATTTTTTTTTTTATTTGAGGGTCATTTCTTGTTTTATTTGTCTATTTCTTCTGGTCCCTTTGGCAAATTCTCTCTCATGATCTAGCATAACCAGTTCTGGATTTTCTTGGTTATATCTATTTGTAATTGCATTTTATATATATATATATATATATATATATATATATATATACAGTTTTAAGCTTTCACCTCAGCTCTGAATTAGATAATGTGAAATGAATCTTAGGCACTTAAATATGGCAATAGGAATAGGTTATGCATTCTTGATTTATAGTCTTCTGTGACTCAGAGGCATGGCAAGTTTGGAAGACTTATCAACCATCTCATGTCCAAAAGGCTAGAAGGGTGCTTCTTACAGCCAGTTACTAGCTTAAACATTATAAAATTTGGTGTCTAGATGCATGACAGTTTTACTGATCTACATCTGAGTCAAAATTTTAAAAAAGTCAAGAAGGTATATTATTTTTAATAGCTGCTCTCTACTTTTTTTTTCTAAAATATAACCATTTATGAAAATCTCAAGATGATGATGTGCTAATCTTATGAGGAAATAAAACGAGGGAAGATTCATGCAGGATATTAATAAAAGGTCAGTAGGAAAACAAATGTCTCAAACCCTAGTTGCAGAAGGGTCCTGGTCTATGGAGCAAAGAGGTGGGGTGTGAGGAGAGAAGGATGCATCTTACTTACTGGTTGGAGTCCCTTGGATCCAGAGGTTTTCAGCTTTAGCTTTCCTATTATTCCCATATTCTATCTATCTTTCTTTTTGGAGCTCAGACCTGGCTCAAGGGCTTGTAACTGAACTATTCCTACTCTGTGAATGCCCCTGCCATTCTAAGTTGAGATTCAGAATACTTTTTCTCACAGGAGCATGGTAGCAGGGCATTTAAGTTTCGCAAAATTCTCTAGACAGAACTTTACTTCAACTGGTTTAGCTATCTGGTTGTCTCCAGGAAAAAAGCAAACTGAGTCCTAAATAAATAATTCTTGACTCGAACTCTGGGAACATGGTCAACGTGGAAGCTAGAGGGTGCCTTTATGCATAGAAATATCAAAGAAATCCTTATTGGCTTCTGTCCAAGTCCTCCTGAAAATCCTGAACATTCTGACATCCCTAGCAGAAGTCAGTAGGAAGCCAGAAGGCACAAGCGATTGAACTTTTGAACTCTGAAACAGCATCTATTTTCTTAGTTCTGTTTGTTGACTCTACTTTGATCTCATCTTATTAGAAAGATAATACCCTAACATTTTAGCATATTTAAAATAAACTGCTTCAACAATCCTCCAGGGAGCTCAGCTTAACTTTAGCCTTTTTCCAATCTCTAAAGCTCTTTACTGCGGTGTGTACTCACCTTCATGGAAATTGTCTGTTAAATAATTCTCCCTAACAGGGAGTTTACTTTTCTGAACACACTCTAGGCAGGGATATTTATATTTCATCTGATCGTTTGAATATGAACCCTACTTCTAATGTTTTGACTGTCTTTGAAAACTTACTAATAAACTGAAGGACCAGAAGGAACTGAGACTCTGCCTGTGGTAGTGGCAGTGGTGGTAATGGCAAAAGTGAAGACTATCTAGGTGGTCCATTTGGCCAAAGCCTTACATTCAAAAAGGGTCTCAAGTTTAGACATATTATAATCTCAAAATGAAAAAATAACATGGTAACATAAAGGATTGAAAGACAATCATCTTACATTTCAAATGTTTTGTTGCTAAACCATATCAATGAATTGATATATATTTTAGAACAGATAAATTATGGTTGTTAGTAAATTAGTTGATATTTATTTAAAAATTCCAATCCTACAATTATCTTGCAACTATGTTGCATTTTTTTGATACTGGAGATTGAACTCAGGGGCACTCGACCACTGAGCCACATCCCCAGCCCTATTTTTTGTGTTTCATGTAGAGACAGGGTCTTACTGAGTTGCTTAGCGCCTTGCCCTTGCCGAGGCTGGCTTTGAATTTGTGATTCTCCTGTCTCAGCTTCCCTAAGTGCTGGGATTACAGGCTTGTGCCACCGTGCCCGGCTGAACTATGCTGCATTTTAATTTTTGCCTTATGTGTATAATTTTTTAATATGAGCATTAACAATCGAACCATAGTAATGGATAATATTAATAGCCCTCTAAAACTCATTTCCCCTCTTTTCTTCTTCCAAATATCTCCAGGTTTTCTTTTGGCTCCATCCATCTCTCACCTGCTCATTCATCTTCTATCCAGGAATGGCTCTGGTTGTCCTGAACTAGTCAGCATGTTTTACTCTTTTGGTCCCATCACTGGTTCAGGCATGTGCATAAATTATGTGGTCCAGCTTGATTGAGTTCCAGGGCTGTTTCTTGGAGAGCTGTTACATTCCTTCTTGAATAGATCTGAAAGATGAAATGGGTATCTTGTACCATGAAAGGACAAATCTTAAGGGAACTCTAGGGATTGGGGACCTATGAACTGGGACCCTCCATCATACAATCATGGATCTGCCAAATCTGAGGCCTGATGTATCTGAGGAGCTTCCATGTTCAGGGCGATCATTCCTGTACTTTTGAAAGCCAATTTGAACTAAACATTCTGCTACTGGTCATGCAGTCTTAACTTTTCCTATAACCCTAATAGAGAATTTCTTAAACTTTTATTATTCAGAGGTCCTCAGAATATTGAAATGGCAATAGCTTTCTAAGCCTTGGAGTGCCCTCACTCCATCTGATGACTGCCCCTGTCCTGCGCAGCCAGACTTTCTCATGTCAGAGGCCTGAACTCAGATGAATTGTCCCCAGCTCCCAGGAATGGTTGAATGGATTTAAGAGGTTGTGGTATTGAGGAACCAGTATACCTGCCCTCTGCTTTACAATCTTAATTTGATTCCAAAAAGAAAACAGCAACAACAACAAAAACTGGGGAGAAACTCAAAAAAAGATTAATTGCATAGTATATGAACAAGCTGCAAAAACATGCTGAGTAAAAAATCTATTGTCCATTTTATTTCTTTTAGGAAGTGTCTCACAAGTACAAGTTCATTCAAACTTTTGGCTCTCCGTGGAGACTGATTTTGTCCTCGGGACATTTGGCATTTTTGTTGTCACAACAGGGCACAAGATGCTATTTGCTATTGACAGAGCCCAGAGGGGCCACTAAATATGCTACAAATACACAGGACCATCCCCCTCCCCCTAATCCCAACAAAGAATAATATAGCCCAAGATGTTAATAGTGATAATCTTGAAATATCCTGTTCTACTATAAAAGTTAGCAAAGAAACTGATATATAGCTATTGCCTTTTCAGATATTCAGTCAGTCTTATTTTCTCTCTCTTATGTGTGCTGGATGAGCTTGGTATTTGCTGTTTCTGCATAGCTTCCTAGTTAAAGTTTTGAGTTATCTTTGTTATTGGGAAAGCTTGATAATTTTGAAAATTAGAATGTTTTAATAGTGCCATTAGACAATTTAAATGAAATATTCCCTGAGCAACAGGGACTGTATTTTCTTTAAATCTTTCCCCCATTATCTCTCTTTTTAAAGTAAGTTTCTAAGTAATTAAATGTATCCATGGCTCTATTTATTTTTTGTTTTTGTTTTTGAAGATTCAAGGTATAAGATTATTCTTGCTCTGCAGGAGCTTGTAATATAATAGTGGAAATGTGGAAAGCATACAGATTACTTTAGTACAAAGAAATACTTATTCATAATAATAGTATCACCAGACTGCTATGCAAGGACCCAGGCAGGAGGAGAAAGTGATGAGTCATTTATGGTTTACCTACTCCTGGGGTAAACATTCTTGGACAAATATGGCTTTTCTAAATGGCCACTCTCAGCTTATCACTTTCCTCTAGTGGCATCTCTAGGACAACAGACCTCTGGCATTTTTTTTAGGAGATTCCAGGCAGCTACCTGGGGTAAGGCTTCCAGGTTTAATCATTCACCTTTCCCTGTGCAAAGACAGCAAAGAGAAAATGCAGTTCAGCAAGGCTGAGAGGGCATGAAATTGTGTTAAGCAACACTCACGACAATGACTGGATTTGCTATCTTAAAATAGGTGACTAAATGTGGATTTTTTTTTTTTTTGAAATTGTAATTTTCCTGTGCTGTTAAGTGTAAAGGTGACCGCTCTGAGGTGGGATCTCAGCGGTTTGTACTCGACAGCTAATCAGGTTGATTCATTTGGTGAGGTGGGCAGTAAGCTTAGTTATAAAGCAGAATTGAGTTCTTACTTCACTGAGATATAACGCTGCACATTTTTTTCTTTCTGCTTTTGGAAGGAAAGAAGTAGTCATGCAATATAATACATACAGTGTTTTCAGAACTTTGTAAAGACACAATAAGGTTTAATAGATGTAGCAGAAAACATAATCGTCCGTGGAACAAGACCAGTTCCCTTACTGAGTTTCCAGTAGCCTGTCAGTAAATGATTTAAGCTGCTATCACTAATGGCAGCTGGAGTTTTTGGTAGGGATCATCCTGGGTTTATTCTTAGTTCAATCCCAGGGCTAGTGGAATGTAAAATGCACATTTACCTATTGTTAACTGACTCAGAGCTAACCAGAGGTGAATTAGTGGTGGCTAAGCATTACCAAATTTCCCCACAGGATGGCATCCATCAGTTAAAAACAAAATTTACAGTAGTAGCAGAACGCACAGAAATAGAGATGGATTAAATTTTCTATTAGGCTTTATAATGTTTAGGGTTGATTTTGATACACACTTTAATTTGATCATAGTGAGTGAGGGTGGCGTGGGTGTGTGCCAGGAGCTGGCACAGACACAGAGATGGAATTTGTGGTATGTGCATAGAGAGAAATGGACTCATGCTGAGGATGGAGTTGCTAACAAATAAAGCTTAGCATTTAAGAGCCCCTGGTCACTGGAGGACCATTTGCCAAATTAATTTTTTCTCCTCCATCAGAAGATTAGCAATTATCAGGAGATCAAATCAGAACAAGCAGAGTCTCATGGCAAATTATGAGCAAGCTCAGGATGGTTTTGAGATTTGGTTTGGTGAAAACAGAGTTCTAATGTTTCTAATTTGTTATTGCCTGAGAATAAAAGCAGTATTTTATCTACATGACCATAGAAATCAGAACAGCCAATCTTGAATGGTGGGATAGGGGAGTCCCTAAGAGAAGGAGTGATTTTTTTCAAGATAGGATTAAAACAAAGATAATGGTCATTCTAATTTTCTATTTAGAGAGGACCTTGCCAATAGGAAAACGAATGAAGGGGTTTGATTGATTTAAAGCTGTTCATGCCTGGCAAATATATTGGGGAGATCAGTAAAAGTAGCAAAATTTCTAAAGCTGATTTATTCACTCTTAGCACAGGGAGATGTTAAATTGCCCATATTAAAGGATGTTGGTATTATTAAAAACACTTGAGGTAGCTTGGAAGGTGGGTAGAGACTAGGGTTGGGGCACTAGCTCCCCCTCAGGCTACCCTTCACATTACCAAGGAATCTGAATCTCTGACCTTTCCTCAGACTCCCTTCTATGGTAGGATGTTTCCTTGAACCTGTGGAAGTCCCATGTAGTGAGTACCTGCTATACTCTCTGAATAGTATCTCTCCTTGTCTACCTTGTAGGGTTCCTTCTGTAGGTCTGCCATTCCTTTGTCTATTACATCTTGCAGGCCTTTTGTGGCTGAACCTGCCAAATACTTCCCTATCACCTTGGAAAGGACACTGGAGTACTCCTGGAGGAATTATTTCCTCACTAGAGAAGGTGAAATCACAGTTCGTTTTTTTCCACCACCAATTGCCAAGTCATTTTAGTTGGAAAGTGTCTGGGAATTCTGGTTTTATATGAACATGCTTTGATACATGTTCATTTGCATTAGAGGGATACACTAAAGAGCTTATAGAAGGTAGGGCCATTGCTTTCTCCTGTTCATGTAGCTTCTACATAGGCTTTTTTTTTTTTTTTTTTTTTTTAAGAAATGAAAAACAGAGAAAAGCTGCTAATTAAAACATCTTGTTCTTTAAAAAAGCCAGGCACTCTTCCCAGTTATGGGTAAAGCAGATTTCTTCTGGCTTCTTCAAGAAGACTCTTGTGGGGAACTCGTTTAAATCACTGATTATAGTAACCCATGTGTAGAAATGCTGAGTCACTCTGGGCCTGGGACTCTGCATTTTAACTTCTTCCTCTCCAAACACATCAATTTTGAATGTGGATGTTGTTTTAGTCAACTTTTTTTTTTTTCTCGCCACCAAAAGATGTAACAAGAACAGTTTTGGAGGAGGAAAGTTTATTTGGAGCTCATGGTTTCAAAGGCCTCCATCCATAGATGGCTGATCCTGCTGCTTTGTACCCAAGGTGAGGCAGAACATTGCTGTGGAAGAATGTGGCTGAGGAAAGCAGCTCAGCACGTGACAACCAGGAAGTAGAGAAAGCCTAAACTTGGTTCACCAGGGACAAAATAGATATGCCCCAAAGGCACACACTAGTGACCCTTCTTTTCCAGCCACACTTTACTTGCCTACAGTTACCACTCAGTTAATCCTTATAAGTCGATCAATGCACTGATTAGGTTAAGGTTTCCATAATACATTCATTTCACTTCTAAACTTTCTTGCATTGTTCCACACATGAGTTTTGGGGGGACATTGCACATGTAAACCATACAGAGGTCAGTTGAATCCTAAATCAATACCAGAACCCTTTCTGCTTCTGTAAACACATGAAGTCTTGCAGGGTCCAATGGAATACCTATGACAGCATTTAAATTCAACCATCCTACTTGGTTGAAAACTGTAATAATCCTCTTATGTATGTTTATCTGTATTTGTGCATGTCAGCACTGGCCAAAGGAGTCTCTAAACATGTGTTTTAAATCACTTCGGAGTCCAGTGTTGAAGAAGGTTAAGAAATAATATAATTATGCACTGCAAAAGCAGAGAAACCCCAAATCCTTTCAGCTGACAATATTTTTGTATTTAAAAAAAGAGCATTTGGTCTCTGTGTTTTGAAAGCAAGCACCTGTCACATCTGGGCATGCCCAGGATATCTCTTCAGTGTGATTATTTGTAAAGAGTAAAATCTCCTCAGGCCACGATGGCAATGCCTTCATCTTCCTGAGTCCTGAGTTCTTTGATGACATTCTATTAGGCAAAGAAAAGAAAAAAAATTTTCAGTCTTTTTCCTGTGATATTATCAGTATGTAAAACCTCAGCCATGAAAGGACTTTGACATCTTTGTTAGTAAACAAATCAGAGCAGTCAGAGTTCTTTTGACAAGAAGGTATGGAGGATTGTGTTCTGGCAGGCTCTTTTTCTTTTTCTCTGCCACTTCTTCTCCAACATGACAAGCGGATTGCAGGGGTCAGTGAAAACATCCCTGCCTTTCCGGTTGAGAGCATTTGTTAAGCATCAGTGAGGGTGGCTTTCTTGCTGGTAGATATCAAGTCATACTATGTGAAGGAGGCAGCAGTCTTGGACTGCTCAGCCATTGTTTTCCTGTGAGAGCCAGTGCTGAGGAGCAAGTGGCCCAATTAGAAACTGAAGAGAACATTTCACTGTGGGGGACTCCAGCTTACTTCCTGATTGTGTTACTCATTCTACTGACAGGGGCAGCAGAGAAGTTGCAGTGGCTGAGAGGAAATGGAGACAGTCATGTTTCCCCAAGAGGCAAGAAATTGCTCTTTCTCTCACTGTTGTTGGCAAGTTGTTGATCTTGAAAATCAGAAACCTCATCATTGTCCCTTTTCTAGCTTTGGTAATATTTAAATAATTTTGAAAGATATTATTCAAAAGTAACATCTCATAATATTTCAGGTTACACAAAGTTAACCAGAACCTAGCCTTTGCATTTTAATTGTTCTATCAGGGCTTAGGAACTTAGAACCCCAGGCACTTGACCCCTTGCAGAAGTGCTGTGGGCTATTTCTTGGTGCTCTCAGGAGGCACTTTACCCAGGCTTGCTGACATGTTCTACTACAACTAGGCGCCATGGTGCCTACCTTTCTTCAGAGCCTTTGCCTTGTCAGTTGGAAAAAGCACTTTGAACCTTGTGTTCTTTCCATACCTCTGGTGCTTACTCATTGATTCTGTTTTCTTTTCTTTCTTTTTTTTGGTACCAGGGTTTGAATTCAGGGGCGCTTAACCACTGAGCCACATCTGCAGTCTTTTTTATTTTTTTTTTCATTTTCAAAAATTTTGAAACACGGCTCACTAAGTTGCTTAGGATCTTGCTAAGTTGCTGAGATAAACATTGAACTTGCAATGATTCAGCCCCAGCCTCCCAATTGCTGGAATCACAGGAGTACATCACTGTGCTCGGCATATTCATTGATTCTTTGTCCCCATAGTGAAGAGAATGTTTTTGTCCCCCTTCTTGGGAAAGTATTTCATCACTGGGACACAATCAGCAGATGTATCCATGTTTCCCATAGCCTTTCAACTTCTTAATTATACATTGTCATTCTTACCCTTGGGAAGAAGACTTTTCTTCTACTACTCCTCTTGCCATTACCCATTCTGCTTTTGAGCCAATAGCAGATAAATATTGACAGAAAACAACACAACATTCTAGATCATTAAAACTCCAAATTAAAGGACTAGATTCTTCTAGTACAGACAGATTTCATCAGTTGTCTTTCATAAGATTTGGAGTTTCAGGTCAGTGGAAGAGGAACCATACAACTTGACCTCTTGTCCCAGTTCTATCAGTCATTGCCTTGTAGGATTTGTCCTGACAATTCACACTTGAGGGAAGAGACCAGTGATGATTAAGTCACATTTCCTCAGCTTGCAAGGTTCAAATCCAGGCCTGCTTAAATAACACAATCAATCCATGAATCTGTTAGCTTTCACTGCATAAGAAATTGCCCTGGGATTAGTGTCTTAAACAATTATTGACTTCTTTCATGATTTGCAGGTCAACAATTTGGACTGGCTCTTCATGTCCTTGTTCTTCCATTGCACCTGCCCTGTAGCCCCTCAGCCATGAACCAGGACTGTCTTCAGTGGTGTCTACTTTTATTTGGGTTGCTGGACATTATTGGAGGAAAGACATCATCGGGCAGTCTGGACTCTATTGAAGGAACGGCAACACTGGGGACAGGGCACAAAGTCCTACTTTGTTTTAGAATCCCTTAATGAGTCCAGCCCTCTTCTATTCCTGTCACATTCCCACTAGTATCTCTTGGAAAACTCTTACATCACCTCTCACAGAAAGCCAAGAATATCAGATATTCCAGAAAACTAGATCTTAGTGTCTGATAACCTCAAGGTGCCCTGAGACTGAAGAAAAGAGGCAGATATGGAATGCTAATGGGACATCCTAGACATTAGTAACTCCATTTTAATTCTGGAACTACATCTTAACCCCAAATCGAAACTTATAAACTGCCAAAAGAAAGAAACTTAAGATACCCTGTTCCTATAACCCAGCCCCTCCAAGGTCCCTAAATAAAAAAATCTGTTGTTACCTAGCCACCTGCAGCCATGGTCAATTCTAGCTTGCTGCAACCAAGGTCATTTCCAGCTTGCTTTTGTTCCTTGTTAAAAAAGATATATAAACTTCTATTCAAGTGACTCTGGCTGCTGCACCATTAGACTGGGCAGCCTGGCAGGCCTTTCCTTTCAATAAACTTTGCTTACTGAGCATGAAATTCTGTCTCAAAAGATTTTCTTTGAGCATTCTGTCCTAACAATTGCAGATTTCAATTTATCGGGGGAATTTCTGACAGAAGTATGGTTCTGGGCAGCAGTAGGACCAAGTGGATCCATTCAATATGGGTCAGAAGGAGGAAAGTAAATGTAAGTTAGGATGTAAGTAACTTCATCCATGCTGGAATGTGTCTGGTTAATCTTAACTAATACCAAGGAGTCGGGGACATTCGTAGTTGTAACACTCTGTTTATTTAGAGTATGCTCAGAAACTAGTAGGAAAAACCCGCCAGGATTACCATGGGTCAGTCATGGTGGTTGTGAATGAAGATGGCTGCAGTCATTTCAAGGTGACATCAAGGCAAGAATTTTTAACATCTTTCTCTTTACTCATAAAATGGTCTTTATGGGCACATATTCTTCCACAGTTTTTCTTATTTGGTTCAAGAAAGGTCTCCTTTTCTTTACAACAAGCAAACAACATTGCTGAGTGTTTAGAGGCACAAATAACGGAGCCAGACAGCCTGCATTCAGACTTGTCTGCCTCTCACAGGCTGCATAGCTTCCCTCTATCTCAGCTCCTTCATCTGTAATAGAGACATAGTTGGGTAGAGTGGTTGTGAGAATTTAATGAGACTTTTCCCTTTAATATGATGTATCTAGTACAATGCCTGGCATATACTTGTGTACTGAACTCCATCTCTCACATTTTAGCATATGTGCTTGTTAGTTCTAATGATATTCTTCTATGTAGTCAATCTGTTTCTCCCTACTGGCTCCAGTGTGTCCTATGAATTTACTTCTTCATTTCATTCTTATTCTGGGACTTCAAGTGACCAGTCATCACAGAGTGATGATGCAAGATCCAGCTCTTTAATTTTTTAAAAATAGTTTCTTTTGTGCATTTTGTTATCTTTGAGCATTTGTTTTCCCTTCTTTCCTTCATAGCCAGGTATTTTAATAGAGCTATTGAATTTTCTTTCCCTATGTATTCAAACAAGTATAAGCTTATAATCTGTCAATAAGCTTTATTCCATATGGGCAACTCTAAATCTCAATGGCCTACTATTTTTGACTATACTCCCATATGTGGTGCTACACTTCTTGTAGCAGAAGGGAAGAATAAAGCTATGATGAACCATGCAATTAGATTTAGACTTTTTATTTGGGTCTGACAAGCATAATTTCATCTCATACCCCATTGGCCAAACCAAGTCATGTGACCAAATTGAGGTCATTGGGATGGGAAGTACAACTTTACTCTTAGACAGTAGGTAAGACACAGCACTAGGGAGTGCCATGATGTACCATGTACAGTAGCATAATCTACCACGTCAACCCATTAAATCTGGTCTAACCTACACCTAAGTGATTAATTAGTTACCAGGCTGTGGGACTTGTTCATAAGCACACTTGGACTTGAGTCCTGGCTATAGTGCTTACTCTAATTCCATCCTCAGCAAGCCTTTGTTTTCCTATCTGAAAACAGGGGTCATATCTTAGTTCACATATACCCTATTGTGGAATATTGAAGTATTATATTTAAAATACATAAATGTTAACTGACCAACATTGTCACCACCACCACTATCCTATAGCAGGGACCAATATAAGCATTTCTGCAAGCTTCAACTAGTGTCCACATTTAGGGTAAGAGGAAGTAAAAGCTGAAAGTCATCCTTCAAGGAGGCAAGGAGAGGCTACTTTTGTTTGGAGAGACTTTTGAAGTATAAGGATATGAAGAAACTGAGACGTTGGATATTAGAATAACGTTAAGAAAACATAAAACAATGTTTTCTTTCTTTTGTGAAGGGGTACCACTGTTGATATTAATATATTTACTGATTTTGAAAGAATGCTTCTCTGTTGTCTACATATGAAGTAAAGGGTCCAAGATGTGGGTGAGAAGAGAGGAAAAGAAAAGCCCTGTTTATTTATTGTGTATTCATTCATGTATTCTTTCATATACTTTTTCACGCACTTATCAGGTATTTATGGTTTTTCTTTATGCCAGACACTGTGATAGGGTCTGAGGTTACAATAATGTAAAACCCCAGGTATAGTCCCTGCCTTCTCAGACCCTTCAGTTTTTTCCTATCCATGCCTGGAGGTGAAGCAAATCAGAAAGCTGGCCAGTGTACATGGAAGTGTTTGGAGAGAACCTCACAACAGTGAGACCAGTTCAGCAGCGTGGAAGGAAAGACACATGGTGGCAGTTGGAAATGAATTATGGAACTTATCAGACATTACCTGGGATTTCCAGAACAAAAATAGCAATAACAAAAGCAACAAGTTAGAAGGGACACAGGACAGGGAAAGGTCAGGGAATATTCTCATTTGTACATGAAAGGAAAGGACAGTGCAGAAAACTAGTAGTTAATTGTCTACCTGTTTACACATACGTTTCCTCTTCACCCCTGCCTCCTAGTTAGGAGATTTGAGACAATATCTTTCACTTCTTCTGTATAGTATCCTCATGGCTAGCACAGTGTATAGACAAAATCTGTGTTTAAAAAATATTTTCTCTAGGCACAAAAGTGTAAGAGTTTAAAAGCACCTGGGATGAAACTTGTTTGTAGATACTGCATATTTTAGATGTCTAGGGGCTTTGGGAACTTAGAGAAGAATGTACAGTGAATTTAAGAATTTGAAAAATGTGCAAAGAATTGGAATATTGCAATGAGAGGGGTGAACAGGTTATGGGGTCTTTGATATGCACAGGATTGTTTTAGGCCAAGTGCTTTTCTGTAAGACTCTTTCTCTCACAACAGGTATCATTTATTGAGAATTTATCCTGTTGAAGTCACTATGTCATTGTCAAGGGTATCCAGTTGGGGTCCAGGTCCTTTGTGTCCTGAATAAAGAATTAAAAAGACACATAGAAGTAACAGGCAAAGTGCCGATTTATTGAAGGTGAAGGTGGAGGTAGCACTGTGTAGGTAGAGCAGAGTGGGCCAAGCAAGAGAGAGGCTCGAGGCCATGATGTCTGGAAATTATTGTCTTGTGTGCTGAGCTGTGAGGTGTTCTGTTCCCCACATGGGCCTGACTGAAGGCCTTACCCCATTTGTTCCCATTGATTACCTTATGATATTGACTAGAATATTGTCCAATTTTCCCCCATTGGTTACTTTAGAAAACCTAATTAGAATACTAACTACCTTATCCTCATTGGTTGTTTTAAAATACTGAACCTGTGGCAGGAGTCATAAGTCCTCAGTAGGATTTGTCATGGAAATGGGACTTAGGGATTCCTAAACAGAAACATGATCCATTTCCCTGTCTCTTTGTGTCCCTGAACTCCTATCATCTTGGTGTCCCTGAACTCCTATCTAACAACTACCCTAAATATTTTATCTGAATTAACTCATTTAATCTTCCAGCATCACAGCCTGGGTTTTATTCTATTATTATTCCCATTTTATAGACAGGAAAAGTGAGGTTGGGAAGTGATGTAGCCTGTCACATATCACATAGCATGTACCAGAGCTGAGATCAGGATGAATATCTACCACAGTACCTTGCCTCCTTATACAATTGAGTGTGATCCATGGTGGGTGCAGGTTGTGATATTACATTGTAAAGGAAAAAAGTCACACATACTTTAAAGAGTCCAAAGAAGTAGATCCCTCTACCTATCCTGGAATTCAGTTTTGTAATTAATATAGAACTACTGTTTTAGTCAGCTTTTCATGGCTGTGATGAAAATACCTGACAAGAACAATATATAGAAGTTTATTTGGTCCACAGTTTCTGAGGTTAAGTTGATGGTCCGCTGACTCCACAGCTCTGGGCAGAACATTATAGGAAGAAAGTCATGTCAGAGGAAAGCAGCTCAGGAAATGGTAGCCTAAAAGTAGAGAGAGAGCTCAGCAAACCAGAGACAAATATATACCCCAAATGCACACCTCCAATGACCTACTCCCTTTAATCACACCCTGCCTGCCTACAGTTACCACTCTATTGATTCATATCAGTGAATTAAGCCATTGATTAGGTTATACACTGTATAACCTAGCCATTTTGCCTCTGAATGTTTTTGCATTTTTTCACACATACGTTTTTTTGAGATACCTCATACCTAAACTGTAACAAACAGCTCTGGTCTGAATGTTTGTGTCCCCTCTAAATTGTTATATTGAAATAGCCACTCCGCCCCCACCCATCAAGGGGATGGTATTAGGAAGTAGGGATTTGGGAGGTGATTAGATCATGTGAGAGGCACTCTAATGAATGGGATTCATGTTCTTGGAAAAAAAGGTCCCAAGGAGCTGCCCTGTCTTTCCACCAAGTGAAGACACAGTGAGGGCAGGCTGCTGAGGAAGTGAACCCTCATCAGTCTACTGGTGCCTTGATCTTGGACTTTTCAGAATTATTATCAACACATTTTTGTTATTTATAAGCTAACAGTTTATGGTATTGTATGAAAGCAGCCCAAACAGATTAAGCCATATAGGTAAACAGACTTTGTTTCCCAGAGCTTGACAAAAGAGCCCCAAAATATAAACTGACATTATATTCAGATGGACTAGAATTTGTAGTACCCTTGATGGGTCCCCAAAATTGATGAAAATACTTGTGTTCTTTTTCTTTGCCGGGGAAGGAGTGGGAAGAATGGAGTAGGATGTTCAGTGTCCTCTGGTTTGAAACAGACAACTAACTTATGCTTCCTGTGGGGTTGCTCCAGGGAGAGGTGGCTCTGTCTCTTTGCAGCAGATCATCCCAAATGGCTCCCTGTGCATATACCGGGGAGCTGCATCTGGGTTTCATGTGCACTGTTAGAATGATGGAGGATGTCTTTATTTCTATTTTTACTTGAGTATATTTTCCTAGGAAGTATATGACACACATTATGTTCATTCCAGAATTTTTGGATTTGGACTCTCATATCCATTCAGCTGCTATCTCCAAAACACAAGCCCTGAGATTGTGAGGCACTATGTAGTATTATTAGGTAGCAATTATTTGCTCAGCCATTTGCAATTGTTGTCTTGGAAGGTGGCCTCTTTGTCTCTCAAGGAAATGACAAAATTGTTGATGAGATTTCAATTCAGGGACTCGGTGGTTACTTGAAGTCCAACATTCACTTATTGGCAAAGAGATTTAAATCTGAGACTCATATTGGAGAATCCCCTGAGGTAGATCTGATGCTTTGTTTAACAAAGCAAACGATGAGCCCAAATTATTCATTACCATATTCATAAGTAATCTATTTAGTAAGACAGTATGGAGATAATAGTAAAAGCAAATATTGAATGAAGTGCTTTCCATGTCAACCTTTCCTGCACATACAGTATGTCAGCTCTTTGTTAGCCTGAAATAAACAGCTTAAAATTAATGAGCATATACTCTTTATTGCTAGGTGAGAAACTAAATAATTGGAAATGTGTAGCAAGACTGCCCAGGAAAGCTTTCCTGTGGAAAAATACTGGATAAAGGAAAAAGACATTTAAATTCATTATAAATGGATTTGAACATCTGAAATTTATTAAATGTGGTTCACTTACTTGCATTTGTATTTAATTAAAGAAAATATCAATACTATTTCTGAGTTTTAATTTTTCTAATCCTTTCTCATTTCTTTCCATTCTCTATTTTTTGTATCTCTCTTTTGCTCTCTATTTTTGGTGTCTTATTTTATAATATTATAACTAGAGGCAATCTGAAGGCAAGTTGTAAGTAAAAATCTGGTTGTACTTGTTCTTATGTTCTCTTGATTTGATATTCTGAGTTTCAGAGTCTTTGAGTAATTGCTAAGCATACACAACTGCCATTAAGAGCTATACACAGCTGGGCATGGTGGCACGAAAGGCTCAAGAGACTATGGCAGGAGGATCATGAGTTCAAAGCCAGCCTCAGCAAAAGTGAGGTGCTAAGCAACTCAGTGAGACACTGTCTCTAAATAAAAAAGTAATAAAAAATACAAAATAGGGCTGGGGATGTGGCTCAGTGGTTGAGTGTCCCTGAGTTCAATCTCCGGTACCCTGCGACCCCAATAAAAAAGCTATGCACAAAGAAGTATAAACCCGTTCCATCTCTGCCTCCTGATTATGCACAGTTTAAATGAGGTAGGAAGTTAGGTTCTCTACTCTGACATTTAACATAGAGAAAAGCCATTTTCTTGCCTTTTCCTCATCTTAGGAACAATTGAAATTGTTTCTCCTGGGCAGGAGAACTATCAGAAACACCTAATTCACTCTTTTTTCTTGTGATTTTCATTTTATAAAATTGGGAGGAATGGATGATCTGATAAGAAGAGTCATAATAACTGTAGTCTTAAGAGCTTAGGGAAAAGTGAATTGTTCTTTGATCTCAAAAATAAAAAGGGAAAAGGGGTTCAATGAGTCCCTGGTTGAAAAAGGGTCAGGGAACCACTGGGGGGAAAAAAAAGTCTGAAAGGTAAATTTAAATCTGTTGGAAAAGGAAAGTTTTCTTCTTAGTTCCTCACAGAAGAGGGGTTGGAGAGAGAGAGGAAAAGAGAGGGAGGAAAAGGTAGGATATGAATATTGTACTCAAGGCAAAGGAAAATTATTCTTTGATTATAAAAAATGAAGAACAAGGAGAAACAGGTTACCATGATGCTCCTGGGAGGGACACTAGTAATGTATGCAATATATTTTTGTAGAGATTTGCCTTTCTGTTTTTATTCTTCATTCTTAAACCCTGGATTATCACTTAGAAACAAAGTTTGAATTTTTGATGCTCTTAGAAAAAAACAGGGCAATAAAAGTTGAATTGGTTTGGATGAGGCGGCTAGAACAACTAGTAGCAAGTTCTAAGCTACTGAGTATACACAGAGTACAGTTACAAAATTCTGAAATTCTTGCTTCATAAAAACTTACTTTTTCTGTGAATGGATTATTTAAATATACTCAAATTTTTCTCAAATAATTTAAATGTCCCCTTTTTAATATCATGCTCTTGATCAATTATATCTGAGTAACTATTAAGGCAGAGTTTCATACTAAACACAAGAAGCCAGAGCCTATGGAATCTGTATAAGAGACTCTCTGAACATATTTCTGGAAGATATCCTTATGTTAGATTTTTCCCTGACATTTACGTATTCAGAGTTATGGAGTACATGACAGGGTTCTGCTGGAAATCATATACTTATATCACAAATGGACTAAATCTTAATATAACAAGTTGCAATCACTGAAGACTATCTCAGGCAAATCTCAATGCATCAGTTCTTTAGGGTATTAAATGGATTGGTTCTACAGTTTGCGCAAAAGCAGATAAAATAATTTGTGTTTTTATTTTTTGTTTTATTATAATTTATTGCATATTTTAGTTTTTAATTAGGAAATGCTTGGTCATTATATTAAAAACTTGATAATTATAGAATAGATATTGAAGAAAGTAAAAGTTTCTATAATCCTATTCCTATTGATTATTATCAACTACTTGGAGGTAGTCTTTAATTTTTTCATATACATATATATACACACACACACACACATATGTGTGTGTATGTGTATGTATGTGCACATATATATGTGTTTTTTGTTTGTTTGTTTGTACTGGGGATTTAACCCACAGGCACTTAAACACTGAGCCACATCACCAGCCCTTTTTAGTTTTTATTTTGAGACAGGATCTCACTAAGTTGCTTAGGGCCTCACTAAGTTGCTGAGGCTGATTTTGAACTTGCAATCCTCTTGCCTCGGTCATCCGACCCTGGGATTACAGGTGTGTACCACCGTGATCTGCTATTTTTATTAATATATCTTAATGAAATTAAATACTATAATATTAATTTATAACTTGCAGTTTTACTTATATTCTATTTGAGATTGATTTTTTGTATAGATCAACTTTATTTTTTTAATGACTATAGATATATAATTTTGTTTAGCTCATCCTCTGCTGTTGAAAATTCTTTCCTCTGTATTTCTCCTTTACATTTTTATCATTAATATCTTATTCATATACATTCACTAGTTTGTGGGAATATCCCAGTTTTATTAAATTCCCTAATGAAGCTGATGTGTCAAATCGTATAAAATATCATTTCAGTAGATATTACAAAATTGCTCTTCAAAATGGTGATGCCACTTTTACTTCTAAGTACAATATACAGAATTCTCATACAATGTATGAGAATATTGATTTTTCCATTTTAGTCACTGACAGCTGGTAAGCTTTTTAAAAATATTATTTTGATTTGCTTTTTGTTTTGTGGTAATGAATTGAACATAACTTAGACTACTTTTTTATCTCTTCTAATTACCTCTTTGCATCTTGACACATTTTTCTATTACTGTGTTCCACTTGTAGGAGCTCCATTCCTGTCTTCCTTTACATATATAAATATGTTTATATACATACATATATATGAAATATTTATTGTATATTTTAGTAGCTTTGCACATTTATCTTTTCAAATTTATTTCATTATATTCATTTAGCCAAAAATGAATAAATATTTTTCAATATTGAAACATATTTTGTGGCTTATGTTTTATCTTTTGCATTAAAGATTTTTTATTAATCTTTAATCATATTTTATGTATTATCTATTTTTATCTCTAGGCATTACTTACCTAAAAAAAGGAATCATATTTGAACATTCATGGTACAAAATAAATAGGTTAAGAGATTTAGGAAGAATTTCATTTAGTATCAAACTCTAATAGTGTGTCTTAACTATAATTTACAAAAGTCCAAGTTATGCTCTTAAGAATTGCATCTATTGAATAATTCTAATTCAAGAAATGAAAAACACTTAACAGCTTCCAGTTTCACTATTTGTTTTTATCCTTCTTTCTTTTGACACTTTTTCTTCAGAGAAATAAGGCTGTTTTACATATTTAAAAATGTGCTTTTTTTTTAAGTTTCAGGAAGAAAGTGGAAATGAAAGACAAGTGAGGTTGGAAGGTGAGAGAATAAAATGTAACCATAAAAAGCTCAGGGCTAAACTAGCCAGGCAACCAATCACACAGCCAGCATCAGTCACTCCCTGTATCCTTAAAACAATACTATTGTGTACACATACTTAAGAATAAAAGGTTTACTTTTTAAAAGCAAATCTATAAATTCACTACAAATAAACAAGAGCAAATTGTCTTGCTGCCAATTACCATCAAAAAAGCATTTTTTGCTATTGAAAGAGCTTGTTTAGGTCATTTTTTTTCCTTCCTGTGGCTGGTATAAAAAGTTGGCCACATTAAATATGCATTGTGTTGGGAACTTGTAGAAAAAAAATGCTTGTCTTTACAGCACTCTATTTCAATTCTCTTGATTGTTTAGCATAATTAAAATAAAGCCCTCAAACACAAACAGCTTGTCAAACACTTCTGGAAGTTTCTCCTGACTCAGGCCTTCAGTGGCAAAAACACATTATAAATAGTATAGGAGCTCTTCATTTAATGGAATATCTGCTCCAGAAAAGTTAAGTTTAAAAAATCTTTGAATAAATGGAGTCAAGCTTTTCCCTTGACTTTGTATTTCCATTGAGAAAAATATGTAGGACACTAATGAAAGAGTAATAAAGATAATGAGGATGAGCACAGTGATAATGATGTTAATGGTGACATTGATGGTAATTATAATGATATTACATTTGTGGAGTTCTGATATAGTAATATCACATGATAATTACCATCTATCAAGTATAGTTAGCTCTCTGTATCCTTGCATTCTACATCTGTGGTTTCAAACAACGGCTGAAAGATATTTTTAAAAAAGATTTCATCTCTACTGAACATATGCAAACTTTTTTCTTGTCACTCCTTCTTAAACAATAGAATATAAAACCATTTACATAGCATTTACATTTCATTAAGTAGTGTAGTAGTATAAATAATCTAGAGATTACTTAACATACACAGGGGATATATGTAGGTTGTAATGAAAACACCATGCCATTTTATGTAAAGGACTTGTGTATCTGTGGAATTTAGTATCCACAGGGATACTAGAAGAAATTCCCCATAGATAACTATATTTTGTTATTATGTTGTGTAAGATATAGTCCAATACTTTGTGGTACAAAGCAACCATTTATTTTGTTTATGTATTCTGTTGATTGGGATTCTGGAAAAGAATAGTGGAGATGGATTGTCTTTTTTCTGTGATGTCTATGGTCCTGTCAACTAGAAGTCTCTAAAGCTAAGAGATGGCATAATCTGAAGGCTTGTTCGCTCACATATCTGGTGGTTAGTGCTAGCTATCAATTGAGGTCTTAGCTGGGATGTTCAGCTAGAAAACTATCTTATTCCACTTAGGCTGCCATGACAAAATGCCTTAGACTGGGTAATTTATAAACCACAGAAATTTATACTCACAGTTATGGAAGTTGGGAAGTCTTCAATCAAGCCACTAGCAGATTCATTGTCTGGTGAGAGCTTGTTCTGTGACTCATAGGTGGAGTTTATTGCTTCATGCTCATATGGTGTAAAGAGAAAAATATCTTAGTTCTGCCTCATTTATAAGGGTACTAATTCCATTCATGAGGGTTCTTGTTTGTAACCCAGAACCACTCAAAGACCCCATGTCTTACCATTGACACATTGAAGGTTTGATTTCAGGCACGAATTTAGGAAGAGTACATTCAGATTTTAATAATATCAGCACATGGCCTTCCATGAGTCCTGGTCTTTCTCACAGCATGGTAGCTGTGTTCAAAGGTTGTGAGTTTCAAGACAGAGTAAGATGTACGTGGAAGCCATACTATCTTTTATGATCTAGCTTTCGGAGTCAAGAATGTCACTTCTATTACATTGTTTGTGTTATGGCAGTTTCAAAGATTTATTCATGGGAAGTAAAATAAACTCTATCTCTTACTAGAGAGAAGATGCTATACTATAAGAAGATGGTGCGGCATAAGGTATATTCTAGGCATCTTTAGAAAATATAGTATTTTATGAGGAGAAACTGTTTTTTGTTCAATATTGTATATAAAACATGTTTTTTGGCCTTTACACACATGACTATTGTCTCATCTCCAGTTTATAAATAAGAAATCTGAAGATCAGAGAGGTTAAACAAACTTAAGCAAAATCATATATATATACATATGTATATTATATATACTAAGTGAAATATGTATATATACTAATATATACATACTAAGCGAAATAAGCCAATCCCAAATAACCAAAGGCTGAATGTTTTCTCTGTTATGTGGATGCTATACATATATATATATATGTATATGTATATATGTATGTATATGTATGGACTGGAACCTGGACTGGAACCACCATTTGACCCAGCTATCTCACTCCTCGGTTTATACCCAAAGAACTTAAAATCAGCATACTATAGTGACACAGCCCATCAATGTTTATAGCAGCTCAATTCGCAACGGTTAACTATGGAACCAACCTAGGTGCCCTTCAACAGATGAATGAATAAAAAAATTGTGGTATATATACATAATGGAATATTAGTCAGCATTAAAGAAAAATGAAATTATTGTATTTGCTGGTAAATGAATGGAGCTGGAGGATAACATACTAAGCAAAATAAGCCCAAATAACCAAAGGATGAATGTTTTCTCTGTTATGTGATGCTAATTCACAATAAGGGGATGGAGCTAGGGAAGAATAGAGGTACTTTGGCTTAGACAGAGGGGAGTGAAGGGAGGGGAGGGGTACAGGTTAGGAAGAAGAGTAGAATGAATTGGACATTATTACTATATGTGCATGTACAATTACATGACCAGTGTAATTCTACATCATGTACAACTAGAAGAATGAGAAGTTATACTCCATTTATGTATGATGTGTCAAAATGCATTCTACTGTCATGTATAACTAATTAGACAAATAAAAAAAAAGAATTTCTTGGAAAACTTTGGTTGCTAGTTCACAGAAAGATACCCTGGAAAATGAGAAAGAATAGAAACCAGTCTAGAGAGTTTTAGGGCCAGAATTCATGGTTGTGATGGCCCAACAGCATTTCTAGATGATTTTCCTGCTCTTGACTAATCACTTTCTGTCCTAGTACACTGTGTCTATCTCTAAACTCTTATTGACTCTTGGTATCTGGTCTACTCTATTGTCTGAATTCCTGCTTGCTCCTCACATACAAACTCCCTGAGAGGCTGTGATTTGGTCTACTAGTCAATACCCCACCAAGTCTTCCCTCACTGGTTAGCTTTTAGGGGTCAGCTTCCATTTCTAGTTCAGCCAGTGGGGGTCAGTGTTTCAGATCACATGAAGAAATCATGACCATTGATTCAAAAAGGACCAGCCCTTAGATATGTTGTTTACATGGCGCTTTTAGCAGGCATTTTAGTCAGCTTTTTCACTGCAGAGACCAAAAGGAGAAAAAGTTCATTTTGGGATTCATAGTTTCAGAGGTCTTAGTACATAGACAGCCGGCTCCATTCCTTGGGGCTTGAGGTGAGGCAGGGCATCATGGCAGAGGAGTATGGAGGAGGAAAGCAGCTCAAAGCATCACACCAGGAAGCAGAGAGAGTACTCCACTCAACAAGGACAAAATATATACTCTAATGACTCACTTTTTGTACCTACTTTCTACTTGCCTATGGTTACCACCTAGTTAATCTCTAGCAGGAGAATAATGAACTATTAGGTTAAGATTCTCATGACCCAATTATTTCACCTCTAAACTTTCTTCTTGCATTGTTTCACACATGAGCTTTTGAGGGACACCTTATATCTAAACCATAATATTCCACCCCTGGCTCCCAAAAGCTCATGCCCACCTAACAGTGCAAAATACATTTATTCTATTACCAAGAGTCCACATAGTCTCAACAATTTCAGGATTTTCTAGAAATCCAAGTCCAATGTCTCCTCTGAGACTCAAGGGAAACCCTCGGAGTGAGCCCCTGTAAAAACCAAAAGCAAGTTATCCAATATATAAAGGCATAGAGCAAACATTTTCATTTAGAAAAATAGGGGCACAGAAAGAAGCAATGGAACTGAATGAAGACCAAAATCCAGCTGTCAATAAGTCCTGTAGTTTCATGTCCAGTATCTCAGGCATGGATTTTTAATGTTCTCTCCAAAAGGCTTGTGTAGCCCTGCCCCTATGGCTTTTCTGGTTGCAGCCCACATGACCTTTCTGTTGGCTTGTATCTTCATGATTCTGCAGCTTTCCTCAGCAGATGTCCCGTGGTAATGGCATTTCTTAATCTTAGGGCTCTCCACTGCAGCTTCAGCTTCCTCTTCTCATGTATTACCCTCTCAGGGGCAGCCTGCAGGGTCTCTGACCCTGCTGCACTTTGCCTGGCCTCCCAGGCTTTCTATTGAAATCTTGGTGGAAGACTCCATGACCCCCTAACTTCAATATTCCTGCAGAACCAGCAGCATGTGGCTGCCACCAAGATCTGCTACCATCTTAAGCAGTAGCCGAGCCTCTTGAGACTATGTGTTGCAGCAGCTTGTGAATGCTTCGGTGGCTGAGCATGGTGAAAAAACTTCCTAGGCCTTCATGAGCAAACAAGTTGTTCCCATGGTCTCTTCTCAAGGGAATTTTTACTTTTATACCCTTAAGCCTGAGATGGATGTGGTCTTGCCAATTCCTGAGATACCTTCGAGTCATCTGTCTCATTGTCTCTGGTAGCATAGTGAGTGACAATGTCCTTAACCACTACACATTCCTCAGCCCCAGTTTTACTCAACTTTCTGGCCAAACTGCAAGTTTTTCAAATCTTTCTGTTTTGTTTTCTGCTCCTGATCTTCACAATAAACTTGGCTAAAAGCTGCCAGCAATACCCATGCCATCCCCTGAAGGCTGTGCAGTCTTGAAATTTCCTCTGCCAGATTAATTAGTCCATCACCTTTAAATTCAGCCTCATGGAGTCTCAAGACACTGGCAAAATGTAGACAGCTTCCTGTCCAGATGATAATATGACCTCTAGTCCAACTTCAATAGAGTCCTCCTTCTCCTCTGAAATCTCACAAGTCCAGTCTTTGCTGTCCACAGTACTATTGGCATTTTGGTCTTCTGAGTTCCCACCAGAATTGCCCAATAAACTCCTAAAACTAAAACTTTTCCAGCTTGCACCACTAAACTTTCCAAAATCCCTCTCACAAATTTCAAAAAGCTCCAAGGCTTCTAACCCACATGATTGTTGCCAAAAGCTTGGTCCTTATCCCCAATCCAATAATGAGGACACAGTTTTGAGAAAAAAGAAAGATTTATTGCTTTGTTAGGAAAGGAGAAACACCTGGGACTCCTGTCCCCAAAGGCTCTGATTCTGCCCATCAGTAGGAAAAGGGGGCTTTTAAAGAGGAGACTCAAAGGCTACATTCCATGTGTTCTTTGTCTGGAGTTGTAAGAACTTGTCAATTTGGCAGATAGTCATTTCTGAGAACCTCTGGTACCATCCCCAATGTTAGTTCACTTCATTCCTATGGTGGGTATATACTCAGGGACAGATAACTCTGCCTAGGATGGGAAGAAAGGTGATCCTGTTTCCCCTGAGATCAAGGAGGGGGACAGACCAGGGAGGAACAGGAGGAGAGGAAGAGCAACATGTCATTTCAAAAACAAGTTGCAGTGGCAGAGCAGTAAGGATTACATTCAAAGCATAAAGTGGACCATTGTTACATGATCATGTTAGGCTCAGCAACAACCCCACTTCTCAGTACCAACTTATGTTTTAGTCTGCCCTTTGGCTACTGTGACCAAAAGATCTGACAAGAACTATTTTAACGGAGGAAAAGTTTATTTCGAGACTCACAATTTCAGAGGTCTCCATCCATAGATGGCTGACTTCATTGCCCTGGGATGCCTCAGGGTAGGCAGAACATCATGGCAGAAGATTGAGGTGGAGGAAAGCTTCTCAAGACATCACACCAAGAAGCAGAGAGAGAAAGAAAGCTCTGCTCAACAAGGACAAAATGTGTACTACATAGTCACTCTCCCAATGACCCATTTCCCCCAGCTACACCCCACCTGCCTATAGTACCTACACAGTTAATCCCTATAAGGAAATTAATCCATTGGTTAGATTAAGATTCTCACAACCCAATCATTTCACCTCTAATCTTTATTACATCATTTCACACATGAGCTTTTGGAGAATACCTCGTATCTAAAACACAATAGTGGGGTCAGCTGTCAAACATGGTGAACTATTAAATCCTTAAATTTAGGAATTTAAGCTTTTCTATGGTATCTTCACCTCCAAGGAACCCAAATATTTTCTGCATTTGTTTGCTAGGAAGTTATAGTCAGTGGAATGGCTAAGTATCTGCATATAATAAACTACTCATCTGTAATCATCACTGAGAGAAACCATTGAAAATTTGAACCAGAATCTGTCCTGCTTGGGATTATGATTGCTAAAACTCTGTACCAAAGACACTGAAAAAGCTATTGACAAGATCAATTATTTTAGTATAAGAAGAAACCCATAGAAAGTAGCAGCTGAACTATCGAACTTGGGGATAAACATTCTCTGATATTCCAGAATAACTTTATCAGCATGGAAGAGGGAAAAAATTTCCTCAAGAATTCTTCAAGATTCTCTCATTAAAGGTATGATTATCTTTCTAATAGGAAAGCTAATAAGTTAAAATATTCAGATATTTTGAGAAGAGGATAAGGCAGTTGTTGAAACTTTCAGCTCTATTTTGTTTCTCAGATTCTCTGTGGAGTACATAGTCTTTGGAAGAGTTAATATAATTATGAGTAATGGGGAATATATAAACTAATGTCACATAAATGCCAAAGCTGGAAATATTGGGAAGGGGTTAGTAAGCAATAAATTGATTATGTTGTTATTTTCAATTGATTAGGCCTGAAACTTAGCTTCTTATGAATATTTCTTAAAAAGTTACAAGAGGAAAGTAGAATAAAATCAATATTCAATTCACTTGTCACAAATAACTTTATTGCCTTTGGTTACTAATACCATTTATCTCAAAGAGTTGAGCAGACATCCCTGAAAGCTTCCATTTGCCAGTGACAGAAGACAGCCATAAAGCCGACTTTTCTATTTGTGGATAGACTCCAAAATGCTGAAATAGACTATAATAAAATGTGCTTTGTTCCTAGAAAACTATGCAGCTTGTATGGCTTTTTACACACTACATTTTTTCCCCTTCCCTCTTTGGGAATTTTTCTCAAACTTAATTCGCAGCTAGCTCATTCAGAATGGATCTCGGTAATTTACACACTGTAGCTTGTTAGTGAGTCTAGAAACCTGGGATTCATATGTGATATTTCATTTTCCATACTATATCTACCACTAAATCTTCTTAATTCTACCTCTAAAAGGTGTCTCAAGCCACACCCTTTATATCTATCTGTATTGTCACCTTTCTAATAATACCAGCCAACATGGCTTCTTGCTTGAACCACCCCTCAGTAACTTCCAAATTTATATTCCCATTTTTTCTCCTGACTTCTCCAATTCACTTTTTTTTAGAACATTCAGAGAATTATTTTTAAAACAGCAATGGAATCCCATGTTATTTCATAGCTTACACACATTAAGTGGCTTTGCATTGTACTAAGAATGAAATTCAAACTCCTAACTTTTGGCTTCAGGGACCCAGTTGAAACATCCTCCCCACTAAGACTCTGGGTAATAGAGTCTTGTGTCTTTAGATACAGATATCTGGGAATGAAATCATTTCTAGGCATTTACACACTCAACCCTCTCCCTGTGAATTGTAGCTCCTACTGCTTTTAGGCGACAGCTAGTAACTCAAATGTTGTCAGAAATGCTCACTCCCTGTCCCTTCAAGCCCAGAAGTGACAATGGTCTCCAGCTACTGCTAGATCTGGAGTTACTACATCTTCCTTCACTGCATTTCTGCCACATGTACCTGTCTGTCTACTCCTTCTTAAATAGACCTTTGTCAAACTTTTCATAAATCAGTCAGATTGCATGTGAAATCTCTTTCTTGCTTAGAACTGACTGATGAAATATTTGATGATGGTGATGTCTCGCTCAGAAGACCAGAATACTGATAGAAAAGCAGAGAGTAAAGGCCAAGATCATGAGGTTTCAGATGGAAATAAGGACTCTAGTGAGAATTGAAATCTCAGGCATTTTGTCACAGCAAGAAAAAAACATGAGACCACTTATGTTTCACAGAAGGCTGAGTTTAAAGATGGTGGACTAAACAGGTAGAAGGGATTTCAGGGCAGAATAGTATTCAGGCAGTGAGATGGGCATGACTGGATGCTTTTAGCCAGATTTATAAAGAGAAGTGGATCCAAAGACTTAGAAAGATTTGAAAAATTTGTAGGTTGGCCAGAAAAGGAAGACATTTAAATATGTGGCTGAGGATAGTGTAGATATTAGCAACACTGTTAAAAAACACCAAGTATTTTGCACTGGGACAATATGAAAGATGCCTTAAGGGCATTTCAGGAATTCTGAGTCCCCACCAATCACAGGCTCAATGGTACAAAAGTATTAATTATTTGCAAAGACTTTTCATTCAGAAAAGAGCCTTGGGTACCCTACCCAAACAGGACTGCCTGGATAATTATTTCCCCAGGATTTGTTTGCCCCTGTTCAGCTGCGTTCGGCCAGCCAAGCACTCAGAGGCTGATGCAGCTGTGCTTCAAGAGGGCACTGACATTGCTTGCACCAGCAGTAAACCTTTGCATTGTCCACATTACGCTGGTTTTGCAGGCATGCAGAATTTGAGAGTTACATGACCGTGGAGGTTTCCACTGAGATTTCAAAGGAAAGCTTAGGAGGACAGGTAGTGTGTGGTAGGGGAAGAGTTCCTGCAGGCATCCCATGAAAGGGTAATAATACACACTGAAGTTGTGAGAGTGAAGCCAAAGATGCAGTGGAGACCCCAGGAAATAGGAGATTCCAGGAACATGGAACTACTATCAAGGGAAGTTGCAGGCAAACGGAACCAGACCAAAGAGAGTGACCATGTATTTCGTACTGTGAGAAGGACATTGTTGAGTGCAGGGGTCAGAACATTATGGCTTGGATATTACATGTCACCGAAAGCCCCATGTGTTCAAAATTCGTTCAGCCTGTGGTGCTATTAGGAGGGGTGGAACCTTTAGGAGATAGAATCTACTTTGAGGGAGTTAGGTCATAGGAGGTGTGCCCTTGAAGAGTATTTGGGAAGCTGAACCCCTTCCTGTCTTTCTATTTTGCTTCCTGGCTGCCATGAAGTGATTAGGTTTACCTCTGTGCTATGATGTTCTGCCTAGCTGCAGGTCCAAAGGCAATACAGCCAGCCAGCTGTGGAATGAAAACTATGAAACTGTAAGCCAAATCAAACCTTTCCTCTTTTAAGTTGATTATCTCAGGTATTTTATTATAGCAAGAGAAATCTGGTTAACACAATCCATAAAGATTATAGAATTTAATGTCCTGGCTCAAGCATTCAAGAACAATTTAATCAATTATGTTGTTTAATTATAGGTTACTCATTGGTGGTCTGCCACCAATAGATGGAAATGCTGTAACTTGCCTGGTATACTGGATGAAGTTTTGAAAAACCAGGGGAGATGTCAGTATTTAATTCATTTAATACTGAAGACCTCTCACATAGTCCTTTAATCATACCTGTCTGTATAGCTAGAGAGACTTTTTCAACAAGGCATTTAAAAAGTGCCTTAGTGAAGGATCATTAATGTCCTTGAAAAGCACTGTGGTGGCTATATCTTGTAGGCTGGTGATCATGATGGGGATGTTCATTAACTCAGTCATTATTTAATTTATTCCTTAAAACATCCTTTGGAAAAAATAGAAAAAAAGCTGAGATTTTGAAAAGTGAAGTCTTTTGTAAAGATTTTTGTAAAGACTTCACTCCTACGTTATATTTTTTGAAACACAGTCTGACTGACTTGAAAGCCTATGTTTGTAATTATAACATAAAAAAATGAAGGTAAATGCCAAGAAGTGGAATAGCTGAGTTTTATGGTGGTTCCATTCCTAATCTTTTGAGGAATTTCCACACTATTTTCAAAAGTGGTTGTACTAATTTGAAGTCCCACCAAGTGTTAGTGACCATTTCCCTCTGTTTCCTCAGCAGTATTTATTAATTATTTGTATTCTTGATGAGTGACATTCCAACTGAAGTGAGATAAAAATCCAGGGTAGTTTTAATTTGTAGTTCCCTGATTATGAAGGATGTTTTTCATATATTTGTTGGCTATTTGTATTTCTTCTTTTGAGAAATATCTACTTAGTTCAATTGCCCAATTATTGGTTGGGTGACTTGTTAGTTTGTTGGTGTTAAGTTTTTGAGTTCTTTAGATATTCTGGATGCTAATCCCTTGTCAGAAGAATAGCTGGCAAATATATTCTTCCACTCTCTATGTTCTATCTTCATGCTCTTAATTTTTTCCATGCTTTGCAGACGTTTTTAATTTGAAGTCATCCCATTTATGGATTCTTGGTTTAATTTCTTGGCTTTGAGAGTTCTATTAAGGACGTTGGTGCCTATGTCAATATGTTGGATTAATGCCCCTCTGTTTTTGTCTAGAAGTTGCAATGTTTCTAGTCTAATCCCTAGGTCTTTGATCCACTTTGAGTTTGTTTTTGTGCAGGGTAATGGGGATCTAGTTTCATTCTCCTGAATGTGGATATTTAGTTTTCTTAGCACTATTCAAAAAGGTATCTTTTCTCTAATGTTTTTGGCACGTTTTTCATGGATCAGATGACAGATCTATGTGGATTTGTCTCTGTGTCTCCTACTCTATTCCATGAGACTTCATGTCTATATTCATTCCAACACTAAGCTGTTTTTGTTATTGTAATTTTGTGGTATAATTTGAGATCAGATATTATGCTCTTACCACCATCACTGTTATTGTTCAGTATTGATTTGGCTATTCTGGGTCTTTTACTCTCCCATATGAATTGCATATCAATGTCTGTAGCAGCATGATTCATAATAGTCAAGTTATGAGACTAGCCCAATTGCCTGTCAACAGATAGAGTTGTGAGAGATAGGTAAATCAAGGATGTTGCCTAGAAGCAATTTTTTCTACCCTTCTGTATATAGTGTTATATATTCTTTATTTAAAGTCTTTCCAATATAAATAACACAATAGGAAAGCAAACCAGTAAACAAGTCAACAACAAAAACCCAGCACCTATAGACTAGTGTTTTTCCACAGAGTAATAGTTTTAACATTCTTTTTGTTTGTTAGAATATTCCAGAACTATCAAATATGCAGAAGTGAGAATAAGTCAAGTATAATGATGACATAGAGATGATAGAGGCATATACTTGTCAGGAGGTTTAAAATGATCACTGTGTGTATAGGGTGGAGAAGGACTGAGAACATGTTTTCCTTGTATAAGATGAGTTTGATTTAAAGATACTATGAAGGCTTAAGCCCCTTCAAAGGAAGTCATCGAGAGTTTTAGAGAGATTTTTAACACAGTCCACTGAACAGTAGAAAAATATTTGCCCTTCAGTTATCAGATAGATACACAGGAGAAAAAGCATATATGATTGCTGACAGCAACTACTAAAGAAAAACACTTTTAAAATAAAATTGTGAGATTTAATTGCTAACACAACTATGATGAGTTCATAAAATAAATTTTGTGTCTTAGTTATGCAGCTTGATCATCTGAGTAACCTGATTCCTCAAGGTGTCTGTTAGCCCATCTGTTAGTTATTTCATCCATTCTTATGAGTGAACCTGTCCTCACTAATAATTAGGAAAAGTGGCTTCATGCAGCATTGATCTCAAAGAAAGGATAATTAGGTCTTTTCAAAATCTTTCTGATTCTGTTTAGTTTATAACCATTTCTTTCTGTTGTTTAAAGGTATAAATATTTGACATTATACTGTATTTTGTGATATATTTACTTTATTGTTGCTATATGAAAACACATACACTAAATCTGTGTGTTTTTTAGAATAACTGAAATATTTTAAACTTAATTTGAACTTCTAACAACACTTTCAATAATAGCATGGTCTCTTTAATGATATTAATTACAAATAATAGTAATAACTAACATGTATTGAATGTAATCAGCCTTGCATCACTATAATGAAATACCCAAGGCAACTAACTTTATAAAGAGAAAAGTTTTATTTAGCACAGAGTTTAGAGGTTCAGACTTCAAGATTAGGTAGGCTTTATTAATCTGGCCTTTGATTGGGGTAATAGATAGCCAGGGCAGGAGTATGTGTCAGAGTGAGTGGTCAGATCTCACGTAGAAGCAACAGAAGAGAGGATGGACTAGGGAGAGGCATCCCACAACAATTTCTTTCAAGATTGTGTCTCAATGACCTAAGGACCTTCCCCAAGGCCTCACCTCTTAAAGGTCCACTATAAAGTCTAACATATCAATGTGGGGACCAAGCCTTTAACACATGGACCTTGGGGGACATTCAACATCCAAACTATAGCACTGATTTACTGGTCAAAATCTATTAAATCTATTATTGGTCCAATTTCACTTAATCTTCTTCAAAACTTTATAGAATATGTCCATTATTATTTATAAATCCTATAGAGATAAACAACTTGCTCAAAGTCTCAGTTTATTTATGGAAAACTTACCTGAGTCCAGTCTTGACATGAAATGACAATTTTAAAGAAGTTTGGATTGTACAGCAATCCTAGAACTTTAAACTCCAACTTTAAAATTCTCAACCAACATTTAATTACAATTATTTGATGGGAAAGTGGGAGTAATTATGGCTATTGCACCACAGTTCATTGCAATATCTTTTACACAGCTAGTACTCCAATAAATGTTTGATGATTGAAGATATGAATTAGTAATAAAATATGAAGGAAGTGCTGCTGAGTGATTTAGAATTTTTCTGTTATCTTCAATTATATTTAAAGTATTGAAATGTGGATATTTGCTCATACTACACATTCTGATTTCAATGATTTGCATTGTTGATTTGTATGTTTAAAAATTCATGTTCTATTTTTTTCTTTCGTTAGTTTATTATATTTACACATAATCGATTTGTTTTGATAAAATCATACATGCATGGAATTTAATTTAGTTCATTTCAGTCCTAGTCCCACCTCCCCCACTCTGCACTGTTTTACTTCTTCTACTCTATTGATTATTAATTAATTAATTAACTAATTAATTAATTTATTAGTACCAGGGATCTAACTCAAGGGTACTCAGCCACTGAGCCACATGCCCAGCCCTATTTCATATTTTATTTAGAGACAAGGTCTCACTGAGTTGCTTAGCACCTCAGTTTTGCTGAGACTGGCTTTGAACTCATGATCCTCGTTCCTCAGCTTCCCAAACCACTGTGATTACAAGTATGCACCACCATGCCCTGCTATTTATTTATTTTTGATTGGTGCTTTCTTTATAGATATACATAAAAGTGAAATTCACTGTGGTATGTTTATACATGCACAGAGTGCAATTTTGTCAAATTTATTTCACATTTCCTCCCCTTTCACATTTGTCTTTTCTATCTCCTTCTAATTCACTGATCTTCCCCTTTGTGGTACCAGACTCCTCCTTTTCTTTTCTTTTTTTTTTTTTTGTTACTGAGGATTGAATTCAGGGGCACTCAACCACTGAGTCACATTCCCAGCCCAATTTTGTATTTTATTTAGAGACAGGTCTCACTGAGTTGCTTAGCACCTCACCATTGCTGAGGCTGGAAAATTCTCCTGTCTCAGCCTCCTGAGCCACTAGGATTACAGGCTTATGCCGCTGTGTGGGCCTAAGACTTCCCCTTTTTTCTCTTATTTTGTTCTAGTTTCTGCATATGAGAGAAAACATTTGACCCTCAATTTTGAGTCTGGCTTATTTCACTTATCATAATGTTCTCTAGTTCTATTCATTTATTGATGAATGCCATAATTTCATTCTTTTTTCCAGCTGAGTAAAACTCTATTTTGTATATATAAAACATTTTCTTAATCCAGTCATCTATTTTCAGCTGTCTGAGCTGGTTCTATAATTTGGCTATTGTATATTGTGCTGTTATATATAGATTCAAGTGGCTGTATCCCTATAGTATGCTCATTTTAGTTCTTTTAAATAAATACCAAGTAGTGGGATAGCCAGGTCTTATGTTGGTTCCATCCTAGTATTTTGAAAAATCTCTGTACTGCTTTATAGAGTGCTTGTATTAATTTGCTGTCCTACCAACAATGTAGGAGTGTAACTTTTCTCCACATCTATACCAGCATTTACTATTATTTGCATACTTGATATTGCCATTCTTTCTGGAGTGAGATAAAATCTTAGTGGTGTTTTGATTTGCATTTCTGTGATTGCTAAGAATAGTGAACATTGCTTCATATATTTCTTGGTCATTTGAGTTTCTTTTCAAAAATGTCTTTTTAGTTCATTTGTCCATTTATTTACAAAGTTCTTTCTTTCTTTCTTTCTTTCTTTCTTTCTTTCTTTCTTTCTTTCTTTCTTTCTTTCTGTTTTTGGTGATAAGTTTTTTGAGTTATTTATATATTCTAAATATTAATCCCTTGTCAGAGGAATAGCAGGCCTTTATCCCATTCTGTATACTCTCCCTTTATGTCTTAATTATTTCCTTTGCTATGCAGAAACTTTTTAGTAGTACGCCATTCCACTTACTGATTCTTGGTTTTATTTCTTGAATTTTAAGTTCTTGTTACCTAAGTAAGTGCCTGCACCAATATGCTGCAGTTTTGCCCTTGTGTTTTCTTCTATCAGTTGCAAAGTTTCTGGTCTAGTTCTTAAGTCTTTGATCCACTTTAAATTGACTTTTGTGCAGTATGAGAGATAGGGATCTAGTTTCATTCTTCTACGTAAGGATATCCAGCACTATTTGTTAAAAAGGCTATCATTTCTCTATCATGCATTTTTGGCACCTTTGTCAAGTATCAGATGACTATGCATATGTGGGGCTGTCTCCATGTCTTCTATTCTGTTCCATTGGTCTTCATGTCTATGTCGATGCTAATACCATGTTGTTTTTGTTACCACAGCTCTGTAGTATAATTTGAGATCAGGTATTGTAATGCCTCCTGAATCACTCTTCTTGCTCAGGACTTCTTTGGCTCTTCTGGGTCTCTTATTATTATTCCAAATGAATTTTAGTACTGTGTTTTTCTAAATCTGTGAGGAATGTCCTGGTATTTTAATGGGAATTGCATTGAATCTGCATATTGCGTTTGGCAAAATGACCATTTTGGCAATATTAATTCTGCCTTTCCAAGAACATGGAAGGTCTTTCTATCTTCTAAGGTATTCTTCAGTTTCTTTCTGCAGTGTTTTAAAATTTTAATTGTAGAGATCTTTCACTCCTTGGTTTTTGTTTTTATTTTGAGATTATTGTGAATGGGATAGTTTTCCTGATTTACTTCTCAGCAGAATGACTATTGGAGTACAGAAAAGCTATTGATTTATGAATATTGATCTTGCATTCTGGCACTTTCCTGAACTCATTTATCATCTTCAGAAGACTTCTGTTAGAATTTTTTGGGTTTTCTAGATATAGAACCATGACAGAGATAACTGACATCTTCTTTTTCTATTTGTGTCCCTTTGATTGAGGTACTATATTCAACAAAAATTGTGAGAGTAGACATCCTTGTCTTTTTCCTGATTTTAGAGAAAATGCTCTCAGTTTTTCTCCATCTCCATTCAGTGTGATGTAGGCTTTGAGTTAGCCTTTGTAATGTGGTAATATTCTATCCCTAGTTTCTCCAGCACTTTTTAACGTGACTGGGTGCTGCATTTTGACAAAGCTGAATTCTGCATCTGTTGAGATGATTATGTGATTTTTGTCCTTAATTTTATTTATATGGTGGATTATATTTATTGATATATGTAGATTGAACCAACTTTGCACCCCTGGAATAAAATTTAATTGCTCATGGCATATTATCTTCCTAATGTGTTTTGAATGAGGTTTACTAATATTTTTGTTAAGGGTTTTCATATCTATGTTCAACAGGAATACTGGTCTGTAGTTTTCTTTCCTTGTTGTGTCTTTGCTTGGTTTTGGTATCAGTATAATATTGGATTCATAGGATGAATTTGGCAGTGTTCTTTCTTTCTGTTTCATGGAATAATTTAAGGATTTGCAGTAGCTCTTCTTTAAAAGTCTGGTAGAACTTGACTGAGAATCTATTTGGTCCTAGGATTTTCTTTGTTGGAAGATTTTTATTTGCTCTTTCAATTTCATTACTTTATATTGGTCTGTTTAGTTTTTCTGTGTCTTCTGGTTTCCATTTGTGAAAGTTATATGTGTCCAGAAATTTGGCAATGTCTTCTAGGTTTTCCAGGATATTGTATAAATTTTTCACAATAGTTTCAAATAATCTTCTGGATTTCAGAAGTGTCTGTGGTGATATCTCCCTTTTCATCTCTAATTTTATTTATCTGGATCTTTTCTCTCTTTGGTTAGTTTGGCTACGGGTTTATCAATCTTATTTATCTTTTCAAAGGAACAACTTTTCATTTTCTTGATCCTTTGTATTTTTTTTTTGTTAAATTCTAAATTTCATTAATTTTGCTTCTGATGTTTAATTTTTTTCCTGTCTTTTACTAATTTTGGAATCATTTTTGTTTTCCCATTTCTAAGGCTCTGAGCATTAGATTTTTATTTTGGAATCTATCTTTTTTTCTTTCTTCTTCTTTTTAATGTAGAAACACAATGCTATAATTTTTCTCTGAGAATTTCTAAAGCTTTCTTCTGCCTTTATACTGTCCCAGAGATTTTGATATGTTATATGTCTGTTTCTGTTTTTTTTCTAAGAATTTCTTGATTTCATCTCTCATTTCTTTTATGATCTGTCCTCATTCAAAAGAGCAGTATTCAATTTCATGTGTTTATGCAATTTTAATAATCTTTCTTGCTGTTGATTTCTCATTTCATTTCATTATGACTTGATAGAATGCACAAGATTTTATCTTTTTTTTTTGTATTTGCTAAGACTTATATTGTGACTTAGAATATGGTCTGTTTTGGCAATGGTTCCATAAGCTGCTAAAAGAAAATAAATTCAGCTGTTTGGGAGTGCAATATTCTGTCTATGCCTATTAGGTTGTTTGATTTATAATATTATTTTGGTTGGGAATATCTTTATTGATTTTATATGGATGACCTGTCTATTGGTTGTAAGAGTATGTTGAAATCACCCAATATTGTATCAGGGTCTATCTGTGACTTAATGTCAAGAAGTATTTTTTTTTAAATGTAATTGTCATTAGGGCATATGTACGTACTATCATTATATCTCCTAATTGGATTGTTCCCTTTATCAGTACTTTGTAGCTTTCTTTGTCTCTTTTAATTAATTTTTGCTTGAAATCTGCTTCCACAGATGTGACAACAGCTATTCCTGGTTGTTTTTAAACTTTTTTGCATGGAATATTTTTTTCCATCATTTTACTTTGCCCTCTGGGTATCTTTGCCTATGAGATGAATCTCTTGCAAACAGTATATAGTTGGATTTTGTTTTTTAATCCAGTCCACCAATCCATGTCTTTTAATTGGGGAGTTAAGACCATCTACATTGTTTTATTTTGAATAGATGTTTGTTATTGTAGTAGGTCTCAGCTTCCTGTCTCCCATAGGATGGTATAGTCTGGAAAGTGCTGACAAAGATGTACTCCAGTAATGGAACTGGTGCAGAGTTCTAAATTGGAATTTAGTTGGGATTTAGTTGTTGCCGACCTTGTGAACTCTCTTGGAGAGTATTTGAGATTTGCTCCCACTTCCTTTTGTTGGGGACATGCTGATCTCTACTGGATGTCTGGGTCTCAGGGGCCTCCTGTAATTTCCACTTTTAGGGTACAGATCTAAGCCTCCACAGATATCACATTCACCTCTATGTATGTAAATTACTCAGGATCAGACCTGGAGTGCAAATACTCCTGTCTGACTGTTATTGGCATCCTCACAATAGATCTTATGGGATGCCAGAAAGAAAGGGAACAGTCTCTCCTTGGTATCCTGTGCTTCGATTGTCCAGGCACAATTCTTTCTGTGCCTGTTTCAGACACACTGGTCCAGGCATACCCTGGATTCTGTTGGTCAGACTGGCAACTTCCTTTATGAGTTCCTGCTCTCCTGTCTTTGCTTGCTGCTGCAAGGCACATGTAAATGATTCATACTACTGGCAACCATGGTTCCTGCCAGACATTCCACCCATGGGCTCAGTGATTTTGGTCATCTTTCACTCAACAACTTCCTGCACTGACACTGGGTTTATTAGGATCAGCCTTCCTTTCTATTCTGCAGGTTCCCTCAGGACATTTTTTGTTGTTGTTTCTGCACATTTCTCTCTCTCTTCCTGTGCTTCCTCTCCCCTCAGCAGTCCTAGCTGCCATGGCCACTGCCACCACCAGCCAAGCTGACACATGTCTGACATATTATTTCTTATATTATGCTTGAAATTTGACTTTCTGTGTTTATATGTTTTCTTTTACTGTTCAATGTTGAATTTCAGTGAATTCCTTTAGTTGTTGACTTTGCTGAAGAGAAGGCTTCCCACTTTTCAAATCTTGAGCTAAGGAACCACTGGGAAGTACACCCTTCCTCTAATCTGCCATCATCTTGCAAATCTATGGTATTTATTTATTATTTATATTGAAAATGTTTTTGTCACCCACAGCACTCACAATATCAAAAAATCATTAGATTTTATATTCCCTTCTCTCACACTTTATTGCTTATATCCATTGACAGAGGGAAACATTCAGTAGGAACAGCTACTTATAAATTTGAATGATACAAAAATTTAAAAATAATCTTATCTCAAAAAAAAGGAGGGACTGGGATTGTAGCTCAGTGGTAGAGCGCTTGTCTTGCATGTGTGAGGCACTGGGTTCGATCCTCAGCATCACATAAAAATAAATAAAGATATTGTGTCTATCTACAATTAAAAAAATATTTTAAAAAAAAGGAAAAAGAAAATGTGTTTGTTTCTCCTTTATCTGGCTTATCATGGTTCTCTTGACAGAGACACTTGTTTAGGGCCAAAGGATTAAAGCCCTGAGCTGATTGAACAGCAACAAATATTCACATGGGTAACAGGATAATTCCTTAATGAGAATCTGGCTTGCTGTCTGAGAGACATCTTTATGAACCTCCTCCATGTAGCAGTTTTTCTTCAAGGAATCATTCCAACAGTGTGATTTTCAAATAGATTTTTGGTTATCCTTTCCCGTTTGTCCATATTTTGTAGATAATTGAAAATAAGCTACAACAATATAGAAAATAAATAGAGAGTAATCAAAAGAAAAATGTCTATAAAGAAAATTAAATTGCTTTCTCCTTGAGATTTGGAGAAACTGAATTTATAAAATTTTAATGTTCAGCATCAAGTTCATTGGAAAATAGTGAGGCTAGGATCATACTGACTACAACACTTCCTCCTTATTGTCTGAAGCCCAGTGACTTCGCTTAGTATTCAAGTCTTAGTATTTAAGTCTTAGAATCTTAGTACTCAAGACTTCCAAGCCCCAGGCTCAACATTCTTAGCCTTAAATCCAGCTTCTTATCTATGTATGCTATGCAAGACCAAAGTGGACTATATATTATTTTTGTGGACATTCATTACATTTTCAATTCTTCTTGTTCCTGGAAATCCTACTCCTTATTCTAAGATGCTTCTTCTTTTATGAAGTAGTGATTGATTACTCCAAATAAAATGACCTATTCTTTTACTGAACACCTTAATATATTATGCTTCTTTTATAATACATGTCAAGTTCTATGTTTATTGCAGATACGTCTTTATTTTTTAATTGAAGGTCCTTGAGACCCAGGGAAATAGCCTGTGCTTTTGGAAGGAGATTAGCTAGAGAATAAAAAATTGATTCCTTGAGGAGATGGTGGAATCAGCCAGAGAACAGGAGTTCTAATAGAAGAATCATTTGTACTTAAGAAATGCCAACTAAAGTTAATCCAACTTAAATGGAGACCAAATGTTAATAATAAATAGTATTAAAATATGTGATTGTGATATTATTTTGAGAAATGAAAATAACTTTATTTTTTCTTACACTTAATATAATTTTTAATAACATAATTTTAATTACTAGGGGAACAAAGAATTTTTTTATCCTCATTTTGCAAAATTATTCATCAGATTTCCCAAACCCTATTGAAATCTTTTAGTAATCATATTATTCCTTTTAAATTCACAAATTGAGTCAGGATTGGTAGCCTAAAATGGTGAGACTGAAGCAGGAGAATCACAAGTTTGAAGCTAGCCTCAGCAACTTAGGGCAACCCTGTCTCAAAATAAAAAGTAAAAGAGTTGGGGATATAGCTAAGTGATAGAGTGTTCCTGTGTTCAATCGCCAATACTACCACACAAACAACCAACCAAATTCCTCAAATATGAAAACAAGAAACAAAAGAAAACAAAACAAACAAACAAAAAACCATAAAAGCAACAAAAAAAAATTCAAGTTATATTGTTACCCTAGTTAACTTTTCACTTTAAACTGTTACGTGACGTCACTTGAACATTTCCTAATTTATTGAAGGTTATTGTGATTTAGGCAGTATTTCACATGCATCACTTTCATCAAGGTTTGCACATTTCACTAGAAATTTAAAACAAACATTTTAAGTATTTTGTATCGTATTTGCATTGTAGACTGACACTCAATGAAAAGCAAAATGATGAAAGTCAAAAATGATGAAACTAAAGAGTGGTGGTAGATAACATTAATAGAAGATGGCTTAAGTAGAGATTGATTTTGTAAGTGATCAATTTATTACGTATAATTATATGTTATTCTTCCCACTAGAACTCTGGACAGTAATACATAGATTAAAATCTTCTCCTTTATTTGTTTGGATGGATCTCCTCTTTTGGCATATTGCCCCCCTAAGGTTCTACTTAGTCACTGTACATGATTGTGCAGTTTGTCTGCAGAAGGTACCAGTTGAAGGCAACTGAGAAATGCTTCTTTCTCCAAGTCCAGCATGAGCTGCATCTCCTTGAAGAGAGATCTTTTTCTTTGTACAAATCCACATTTCCCTGTGGTATATCTTTAAAGATCCCACATAGGCTAAAACTGGCCCTGGCTCCATTATCCTCTTATACACTGCTTATAATATTCTGGATCTGGACCATCCCCAAAGGCCCATGTGTCACAGGCTTGGTCCCCAGCTTGACACTATTGGAAAATGATGAAAACTTTAAGAGGTGAGTCCTAGTGGGAGTTTTTATGTCATTGGGGCATTCTCTCAAAGAGGATTGTGGGATCCCGGTGTCCTCCTCTCTCTTTCACATCTGTCCTTGAGATGAGTGGCTTATCTCACCATATGTGCTTGCTATAATCTGATTCCTCCTCACTAGGGACTAAAACAAAATGTGTCCACTCAATCATGGATTAGAATGTCCAAAAACTATTAGCCAAAATAAACTTTTGTTCTTTTAAAATTTTTTTTGTTTATTTTACCATTTTTATTATTTCTACATGGAAAGTATATTTTGAAGTATTATACATTGAAGTATTACATATGCATAGAATAAGTATAACTTGTTCCAATTAGGATCCCATTATTGTGGTTGTACATGATGTGGAGTTACATTGGTTGTGTATTTACATATGAGGATAGGAAAGATATCTGATTCATTTAACTGTCTTTCCTATTACTGTCTCCCCTGCCTTCCCTTCATTACCCTTTATCTAGTCCAATGAACTTCCATTCTTCCCTTCCTTTGTTGTGGTTAGCATCTACATATCAGACAGAACATTCTGCCTTTGGTTTTTTGGGACTGGCTTAATTAACTTAGCATGATATTCTTCAGTTCCATCCATTTACCAGCAAAACCATAATTTCATTCAAAACTCAACTCAAAGTAGATCAAGGACTTAGATATTAGACCACAGACTCTGTGCCTACTAGAAGAAAAAGTAGGCCCAACTCTCCACCATGTTGGCTTAGGAATCAACTTTCTCAGTGAGACTCCTAAAGCACAAGAAATACATCAAGAATCAATAAATGGGATGGTATCAAACTAAAAAACTTCTTTACAACAAAGGAAACAATCAGGAATGTGAACAGAATGGGAGAAAATCTTTACTGTCATCACCTCAGACAGAGCATTAATCTCCAGGATATACAAAGAACTCAAAAAACTTAACACCAAAAAACGAAACAAAAACAACAAATAACCCAATCAATAAATGGGCTGAGGAACTGATCAGGCACTTCACAAAAAAGGAAATATGAATGGTCAAAAATACATGAAAAAATGTTCAACATCTTTAGCAATTAGAGAAATGGAAATCAAAACTACACTGAGATTTCATCTTATCCCAGTCAAAATGGCAATTATCAAGAATATAAGCAACAATAAATGTTGATGAGGATGTGGGGAAAGAGGTTCACGTATACATTGCCAGTGGCACTGCAAATTGGTGCAACCACTCTGGAAATCAGTATGGAGATTCCTTAGGAAACTTGGACTGGAACCACCATTTGACCCAGCTATCCCACTCCACAGTTTCTACCCAAAGGACTTAAAATCAGCAAACTACAGTGACGCAGCCATTTTAATGTTTATAGCCTCTCGATTCACAATAGTCAAGCTATGGAAATAAGCTAAGTGCCCTACAACAGATGAATGGATAAAGAAAATCTGGTATATGTACACAATGGAGTATTACTCAACATTTGCTCTTATAGATTGATTTACCTCAGGTAATATAATAACAAAGCCACCTAACACTCCTTCTCAGCCAGGCATGTCATCTTCACATTCTGCAGCACTGCAAGCAAACTAAATCATCAGGGCCTTTAGACTTGCTGTGATCGCCTCCATCTGAATTCTAACCAAAATATTTATATGATTCACTCTCTCATATTCTTCAGGTGTCTGTTCAAGAATTATTTTTTAAAAGTCAAGACACTTTATATCTCTTTGAAGTCTGGGTGCAGACTATTTCCTGGACAATGACCTATATAATGAAGCTATATAGAAAAGAGCGTTATTTTTCAATATTAAGAAAATTAAATCTTAAAAAGTTTAAAATAGTATAACAAGCATAAATGTATCTTTCCCTCCAATGTTTTGGGATTTGCCATTTTGCCACATTTGCTTTAAAATCTCTATTAATACATACATTTTAAAATTTATACTTACTTTGCTGAAACATTTGAAAGTAAGTGGCAAATATCAAATTATTTCATCCTAAGTATTTCAGCATTTTCCTCATAATAGGAACATCCTTTCATAGGGACATAATATCAACTTGCATTTCTAAGAAATTAAATTTGTTAATAATATTATCTAATATACAGTTCTATTCAAATTTCTCTGATTGTCCCATGTACATCCTTCTATAGTTGGGTAAATGTATATTTACTTACTTATTTGAAGATTGGATTTTAGTATATTGTCTAGGCTGGTCTGGAACTCATGAATTCAAATGATTCTCGTGCTTCAGCCCCTGGAGTAGTTAGTATTACAGGCACAAGCTCCCACACTTGGTGATTTATTTATTTTTTAGTTTCTGGTCAAGAATCATACTTTGCACTTAGTTGTCGTGTCTCCGTAGTTAATCTATAGCCATTAAAAAAACCTTTCATGGCTTGACAATTTTGGTAAATCCAGACCAAATGATTTGTAAAATGTTCTGCAATTTGGATTTGTTTTTTTTATCATCAATTTCAGGTTAAATATTATTTATAGAAATATTATGTAGCTTTAGTAGGCATTGTGGCTTCCTATTGCATCCTATCAGAAAGCATATATTTCTATTTTGTTCATGACTAATAATGCGTACTTCAATTCCTTAGTTAAGATACTGCCACTATTATAAAAGTATCTTTTTTCCTTTGGAATCCATAAATAATCTGTTGGGTGACACTTGCAGAATGTGGGACTCCTTCCACTCCAGATTTTTTTAGCTAGTATTCTTTTGTTAAAAAGAGCTTTTCCTCCCCTACCTTCTGTATATTTTACTGACCTTTAAAAATTGCATTATGTAATAATAATTGTCCCAAATTTGGTCAGCTGGATATTTCAAGCTAGTCCCTAAGCTTTTTAAAAAACAAATTTTTATGTCCCTTATAATCATTGAGTATTTTCTTGCTTTCTGACAGTGTAAGAACCTTTAAACTCCCATGTGATTTTCCTTGTATAAGCCATTTCTTCAAGGAACTCTATTTCCTTTATGGGGAGAATGGTATTTAGAAACCAAGATGTTGGCACTAGATGAGCACATTAGTGTTAGGGTAGGCGTGAGCAATTTTCTCTTCCATTATATCCAGTCTACTTTCATTTCTCTTGTTCCCACTTGTTCAATTTTGGATTTTATACAATTAAAGCACTTCTTTCTTTTGTATTTTCATCTAAGTATTGAATTTCAAATGCTGCTATCTAGACTCCTGTGTGCTGCTGAAAGACAGGCACAAGGGAGAGAATCCCTCTGTTTTCATCTGACAACGTAAAGCCCTAGAATTCCATTTGCATTCAACCTTTTTCTTTCTTCTGACTTTTATAGATGTGAAGTCCTATAATAATTAGGGATAGTCGGTGGGTCTTAATATCTGTTAGGTAAAGCAAATTCCTACCTGTTTGCTTTTCCATCTGTTCCATTCTGCAATGGATAAATACATATTCAATGCCCCCAAACAGCATGCATTTCTCAAATACCCATGGTACCTGGCTCCAGTTCCTTCTGGCTGATTCTGATTATGTCATTATGACTGTTTGAATTCAAAAACCCAGCAATTAAAATAATTTAGAGATGCTAATATGTATGTAGACCTTAACCATATTGTCTCTAAAGAGTGTGAGAGGTTTTATAAGACATTGTTTCATTGAAGAGACTGTTATTATTTTAATGGAACATGTTATATATGCATATTATTTTAGAAGGTTTCTGTCTTTTTTGTTTTCCTTTTTTTTCTTTTATTGAGCTGTCAAGCCTGCATTTACAAATAGAAGATTAATTATAGTACATTTTAATTGTTCCAAGTTTGACGATGGTAAAAAGCAACAATATAAATCTCAGTCTTTTTTTTTCCCTCTACCCATGTTTCTGTTTGAAGATTAAGAGTGTCTATGACTTGTTCTAGAGTGATAATTTCAATTGGCTCAAGTCCATTAACTGCAGGGAAAAACACCTGGCAAGGTGGTTGGTAGCAGCCCATTCTTGTTAACCTTTCAGCCTTCACAATAACTATCAGCAGGCACCGAGTCAGGGCCTCTAATAAACTGGCATTAAAGCTGCTGACAGCTAATAACTTTTTATGGGTTTCCAGAACTAAATTAAAGAAAATGTTCTGATTAATTAGAATCAAAGAATTCTCAAATTCTATAACCCTAGAATTGAATGATTTTTAAAAAAATATAAAACAAAGATCAATGTGGTCTTTCAGAACGTATTTTCCCCCAAACAAAATAGGCTTCTGAAATAGATTATTTCAGCTATTTTAATCCAATTTAATTTTTAGCTACTGTGCTTTTTTATATTTTAGTAAAAGGGAAATAGCTAAGAAGTTGAAAACTTAGTATATCAACTATAGAAGTAAAATTTTAACTAGAGTTTTTCAATGTGTAAAATAATTTCCACTAGTAAATTACAGAAGCCCTATAGTCCCTACTAATTGTGGGAGATTAGACCTCAGTCCCATAGGGAAAATATTTTTTTTTTTAATATTTATTTTTTAGTTGTAGGTGGACACAATAGCTTTATTTTATTTTTATGTGGTGCTGAGGATCGAACCCAGTGCCTCCCGCGTGCTAGGCGAGCACGCTACCACTGCGCCATAACCCCAGCCCCATAGGGAAAATATTTTAACGGGTATAAAAATCTTCACAGATATCCTTTGTTTTGCCTTGCCTATAAGAAAACCAATCTGCACGTGGACTGCACCTGTTAAAAATCTGTTCGTTTTGGCCTGTGATGCCTTCTGCCATGTTATGACACAGGAAGAAGGTCCTTGACAGATCATCTTGATCTTGTACTTTCCAGCCTCCAGAATTGTGAGAAATACACATCTATGCATTAAAGGTTAACACCCAGTGTGACATTTACAAATTCAAGTATGAGTTTTTTGTTTTGTTTTGTTTTTTTAAATTTTTTTTCAGTTTTTGATTGACCTTTATTTATTCACTTATTTATATGCGGTGCTGAGGATCAAACCCAAGTGCCTCTCACATGCGAGGCAAGTGCTCTACCACTGAGCCACAATCCCAGCCCTCAAGTATGAGTTTTTAATATCCTCATTTCTACCCATCTAATCCTATATATTAAGGATATAATATTTTTAACTTGCTCAAGTATTCTCCTTATTAATAAAATGATTTTTCTCCTCAAGTTATACATTATTTTGATAACAGATAAGAAGAAAGGAACAATACTATCCCTGAAATGAGGATATGAGTTTGGGGACCAAGAAAAAAAAATTTGTAGTCTATCTTTTAATGCTTCAAACCCCAGGGTCAGGGGAAGTTCACGGCACAGGTAGATAGGAAACCTAGGGCAGAAGGGAGGGGCTACAGCCTTGCTCAGCAGTTTGTTCTCCATTAGGAAGGTGATGCTCCAGAGCTGCTTTGGCCAACATGCAGCAGCCTAGCATGATTAAAACAGCAGGTGGTTGGTCTGGTGAAGAGAGACTCATTTACATGTACTCATTTCCTTCAGTACCAAAGTACATAGACACTGGTTTTGTAACAGTGATCCCTTCACCTTCTGAATATAACCTTCATTGCTCTAAGGTTTATCTTTTTTAAAAAACAAATTTTGTTTTTCTTTCTTCTCTTTTCTACCCCTCTTTAACAAGATTAGGGAGACAGTGTTATCTTTTCTTTCCCTAGTGAATTGCCCTTGAACACACCCACTACAAGAAGGAGATGCCTGCTGAAGATCTGGGAAGTAAATATCTCCCAAATTAACAAGTGAATCCTATCATGCCATCAGGGTCCCCTGGGAACCTCTACCATAGCACACCTGGAATGTAACCCTTGAAGAGTTCCTTTAGAACTCCCCTGTCCCTCCGGATTGGGAGAGTCACAGTCTTTGGGACAGGAGTCCCCTGTGTTTCTTCTTTGCTATCAAAGCAATTTCCCTTCATTTTCCTTTTTCTCAAAATCATGTCCTCATTTTATTAAGTTGGCATTGATTGGCATTGAGGACAGAGAACAAGCTTTTGGTTATAGTTTAAGTTCTTGGTGTGGTCAGAACTATACAGGAATGAGGAAAAGATGGAAGATATGGTAGAGATTTAATGGGGTCTGCAGAAGCAGTGATTGGAGAGGAAGCTGTGTCAGTTTGGAGGGGTAAGGGGTTGCATTAAGAGAACTTTAAGTCACAAGAGTATGGCTACAGAACAAATAGGTGAACCTTGGGTGAATGGACACCAGCTAATATGCCCCAAGATTAGCTTGAGGCTATGAATCTCCCTCTCCTATGGTCCAAGATCAGGTAAACTGCTCCCACTCAGTGTATAGTATGCCAGGTCAAGGCAAATCCAATCCATAGACCAGACAGGACTTGCCTCTTATTTTTGTATATCCTGTATGCTAATAGTTTACATTTTTAAATAGTTGAAAATGAATCACAATACTTTATCACACTTGAATATTATACAAAAACTGAACTTCATATTAAGTGTCTATAAATAAAGTTTGATTGGAATACAGTGACACCCATGGATTTACATCTTGTCTAAGGTTGCTTCATACTGCAACAGCAGTGCTGAGCAGTTGTAATAGAGACAATCTGGCCAATAAAACCTACATTATACTAGCTGGCCCTCAATAAATAAAGTTTGCTTGATATCCTCTCCTGCAATATACCAACTTAGAAAGTAGCCTGTGGATAAAGAAGAATCAGAACTGATCTGTAACCTGAAAAAGACTGAATTCACTTCGAAGATGACTATATTATTGAATCCACTAAATTGAACTAGATTAGAGAAAAATTCAGGTTCACAAGAAATTGCAGATGATGCTAGTTCAGTCACATGTTCCTTATCAGATCATTGGGGCATCCCTAGTTATAAGATGGAAGGTGGAAGGTTCACACAGAAGGTGGAAGGTTCACACAGAAGGTTCACTCAGTGCAGGTTTATTCACATCTTTCACAAGAATGATTCTTTATAGCAAGTATTAAGACTTTATCCCTATTCGTATCCCTTTAATTTCCTTTGACTGTCTAATTGCTCTGGCTAGAGTTTCAAGTACTATATTGAATAAGAGTGGTGAGAGAGGGCATCCTTGTCTTGTTCCCGTTTTTAGAGGGAATGCTTCCAATTTTTCTCCGTTTAGGATGATGTTGGCCTTTGGCTGAGCATATATCGCTTTAACCATGTTGAGGTATG
>PVHX01008290.1:0-84495 GCA_004024805.1 Geosciurus inauris | reverse complement strand
TTGGTACCGGGGATTGAACTCAGGGGCACTCGACCACTGAGCCACATCCCCAGCCCTATTTTGTGTTTTATGTAGAGACAGGGTCTCACTGAGTTGCTTAGCGCCTCGCCATTGCTGAGGCTGGCTTTGAACTCGCGATTCTCCTGTCTCAGCCTCCCTGAGTGCTGGGATTACAGGCTTGAGCCACCGCGCCCGGCTAGGTGTTAATTTTTAGGATATATAATACTTCAAAAACGTTAATACCAAAAAAAAAAAAAAACCCAATCAATAAATGGGCTAAGGAACTGAACAGACATTTCATAGAAGAAATACAAATGGGGAATAAATACAGGAGAAAATATTCAACATCTCCAGCAATAAGAATAATGCAAATTAAAACTACCCTGAGAGCCGGGCATGGTGGTGCATGCCTGTAATCCCAGCACTTAGGGAGGCTGAGACAGGAGAATCATGAGTTCAAAGTCAGCCTCAGCAAGGGCAAGGTGCTAAGCAACTCAGTGAGGTCCTGTCTCTACATAAAACACAAAATAGTGCTGGGGATTGTGGCTCAGAGGTCAAGTGCCCCTGAGTTCATTGCCTGGTACCAAAAAAAAAAAAAACCCAAAAAACAACATTGAAATTTCCCAGCACATAGTCAGAATGGCAATTTTCAAGAAAAAAAGAAACAATAAGTATTTGTGAGGATGTGGAGGAAAAGGTTCACTCATATTTTGCTGGTGGGACTGAAACTTGGTGCAACCAGTCTGGAAAGTAGCATGGAGATTCTTCAAAAAACTAGGAACGTGAAGCCGGGCACAGAGGTGCAAGCCTGTAATCCCAGCACTTTGGGAGGCTGAGACAGGAGAATCGCGAGTTCAAAGCCAGCCTCAGCAACGGCGAGGCACTAAGCAACTCAGTGAGACCCTGTCTCTACATAAAACACAAAATAGGGCTGGGGATGTGGCTCAGTGGTCAAGTGCCCCTGAGTTCAATCCCCAGTACCAAAAAAAAAAAACAACAACTAGGAACCTAACCACCATTTGAGCCAATTATCCCATTCCTTGGTATATAGCCAAAGGAGTTAAAAATCAGCACACTACTGTGATGCAGCCACATCAATGTTCACAGCAGCTCACTTCACAATAGCTAAGCTGTGGAACCAACTGGGATGCCCTTCAACAGATGAATGAATAAATAAAATGTGGTATATATACATAATGAAATATAACTTAGCCATAAAAAAGAATGACTTTAAGACATTTGCCAGTAAATGGACGGATCTGTAGACTATCATGCTAAGTGAAATAAGCCAGTCCCAAAAAGACAAAGGTCAAATGTTCTCTCTGATATATGGAAGCTAAGCCACATTAAGTGGGTGGGTAATGGGAAGAATAGAAGTTCAGTAGATCATACCATGAGGGGATAGGAAAAGGAAAGACAGTGAAATGAACCTGACGTTATTTCCCTATGTATACACATGAAAACACAGAGCCCCCATCACCATGTGCATGCGCAAGAGTGGGGTCCTAACTACAAGGAATAAATTCCATGCTTACATAATTATATCAAAATGGATTTTAATGTCATAGCCAAAAAGAACCAATAAATAAATAAAATAATATAAATAAATAGAAGAAAGACCAACAGAATAGGGAGAAAGAACAAGAGAACAAGGAGGAAATCCAATGGGGGAATCTGGAGGTTGAACAGGAGCAAATTATATTCTGTGCTTGTATAATTATGTCAAAATAGACCCCATTTTTATTTATAACCTTAATACACTAATAAAAATTTTTTACAAAACAGCCTTAACTTATCTGAAAAAGGAGCTTATTTTGATAAACGTGAAATTCAAGTTGAATGTGGAGGAGAGAGGGGAAAAAAGGAGACTAAAGAATGGAAAGTGTGAGAGCTCAGTATTCTATACTAGAAGGAATCTAGGGTTTTGCAAAGAAGAACATAATGATAAAAGCTCCATGGTTTTCATTGAACTTTCCCATAAAGAGGAACTGGAGAAAGAGGAGAGAGGGCACTTACAAATTTTTTCCCAATAAAATTAAAGTTTGTGTCAATGGGGTGAATACTTTAGTAAATTGCCACCAATATTGCAGCTATTTCAGAAGAAAATATTTTACTATGGAAGTCAAGATATGAACAAAATAATTATATATGCAGTATGGGGGTTTTATTTATAGAGAGATGTTTGAATGCTAATATCCAAAGTCATGAAAAACATGTATGATAACCAGTGCAAATAATTTGACCGTTTTCTCCCTTTGGATACATACATTAAATTTTACCATAAAGTCAGGTCACTATGCAATGAATTTAGGAATGCCCCTGAGTTCACTCCCCAGTACCAAAAATATACATAAATAAATAAATAAGTGCAGCACGAGTTACTTTTTCATTAATGTTATAGGAATTACTTTGCACAGAGATGAAAAGTTTCTGAATTCCAGTTGAAATTCAGATGATGCCAGTCTTGTGATCTGTGTAAGGAGCTGTCCTCAGTCACCTCTCAAGGTTTATACATTCTCCTTATTTTTTAGTGCTTAGGCCCACATTTGCTCATTTGCAAAAGCCAAAGCCATTCTTCACAGGATCCCACAGTGGGTTCAGACTGACAGAGACAGGTGTAGAAATCCAGCCATCACACTCGTACTTCTGCTATATTTTTGTTTCTTATTGTCACCTTTCTTTTATACTCAAAGACTCAAAGATTTAAGCTCAAGCATGGATGACAGTAAATTATGGTGGCCTTACACTGAACATCAATGTTGATATGCTAGAAACTACATTATGGGGAGAGTAAGGCAGAGCGCTTTTACACACCTTATATGAGATCAGGAAGCTCAGGAGAGACTTCTGTGGAAATCACGGCAGTCCTCACAGTCACCAATGCCCTCATCCATGCAGACCATCACAGTCTCAGACACTCAGCCCTGACAACCTCCTTCCCCTAAGGGGACCACATGGGAGCACAGTGGAGTGTTAGAGGACCAGGAAGCACTGAAGCACCTACAGCATTGCCTGTGCCTCTGATGCTGCTCTAGAGAAGAGGTTAAGGGGAACGGAGTTGAGGTAAGAATAGATAAGCTGTATTGATACTTGCTGCTGGTTATAGAGAAGCCGTGCCTATTGCTGATTTGAAAAACCACTATCTTCTAAAACTCTATATTTTCTTTTTAGAATACTTACTAGTAAATTCAAAAGAAAAATGTTTCATCTGTGTGGAAGTTTGAATCTTTGCCTTTACACAAAATTTGTGCACAGGAGTAAAAATATTTGATGAAAGAAAGTTCTATAAAAGAGAAAAAGCAAACTCACCACTTGGTTTCTCGGACACAGCCAGGTGGCTTGGTTTCAGGATAAACTGATGCTGCATCTTTTGGAATGTGTTTTCCGTGAGAGCTCTAGGGGCTTGGAGTAGTGGTACAGTAGTTTGATCCCTGGGTCAGGAGTGCAGTGTCTCTAAGATGGCTCCTCTGTATCCCGCAGGGATATCTATGACCTACAAGGAAAAAAATGTATACTTCAGGCTGATTAATGCTGTGACCATTTTTTTTTAATATTTTTTAATTATAGATGGACACAATGTCTTTATTTTATTGCCTTGTATGTGGTGCTGAGGATCGAACCCAGGGCCTCACACATGCGAGGCAAGCGCTCTACCGCTGAGCTACAATCCCAGCCCCTGCTGTGACCATTTTTGCTACAAACTGAAATGGACTGCAGTTTCTTCCTGGTACTTTTGGTGTAAAGGATATTTTGATGCCCGAATTACCCCTAGGTACACTCTCACAGTTGGAGACAACTGCATAATGCAGTAACCCTTCCTACATATTTTTACAAGGAGTGGAAAAGTGGAGAAGATAAAAAATCATTTTTTTGGATACCAAGGATTGAACTCAGGGGTACTGGACCACTGAGCCACATTCCCAGACCTATTCTGTGTTTCATGTAGAGACAGGTTCTCACTGAGTTGCTTAGTGCCTTGCCGTTGCCGAGGCTGGCTTTAAACTGACCATCCTCCTGTCTCAGCCTCCCAAAGTGCTGGGATTACAGGCCTGTGCCACCACGCCCAGCTAGATAAAAAAATCTTTAAAGAATATCATTTTTGGAATGATTTTGCATATGTAAAAATTAATTTACAAACTATAAATATTAAGCCCTGGAGATCTGGCCACAGTGTGACCTTTGTTCTCTAGTACTCCAAGTAATTGCACATGTATTTTCACCCTGGTAAGTTTTTAGGTATACAGATTCAGTCATCTTCAATTCTTAACCCTGTATGTCACTTAAAAAACTCTTACTCTAACTTTCCACGTGGTATAGGCATGCAATATAAAATGTTCTAAATATTTACACATTAGTCATATTCAGGGTTGAAGGAAAAAACAACTTCTGTAACAGTAGCACATAAAATTTATTTATCAGTGGAGCTAAGCCATGTCCCAGTGCACTCAGTGAGAGCCGGTAAAGCAGTCTGAAGTGCTGTAGGCAGTTACCATCTACCTACGTTTAGTCTACTGAAATAATTTTACACACATACTTGATTTTCTAATGTTTTATTAGTACATTTATATTTTATTTTAATGACATCTTTCATTGTCACATTCATTTTTTTTAAAAAACAGCATTTAAAAAGAAACATGAAATGCCTTCGATTTTGTGCTCAGCTCTCTGTACAACAAATTTCTATATTGTGAGCCTTAGCATCAGAATATATGGGAATACTTCATAGAGACATCTGGCATTACATTACTCAGATCACTTTAATCATTCTGAATTTTTCAAGAGTGACATTATAATCAATGAGAAGATTATGTGGGATGATAACTATCATGTGCTTCACGCGACACCCAGCAGAGTAAGCATTCCAAATTGCTGAACCTGTCATCATCGTTTGTGTCATCATTTCAAGAGCCGCAGCAGACAACGTTACTTACTTACTTATTTATTCCCTGAAGCTTCTATTGCCTCTGTTGGTAATATGACAGGGATTATAAGAAACACAATTGAACTTAGAGATATGCAGATGATATTGCAGAAGATAACCTTGATCTCAAGTAGTTTTATATGGGGGTGCTTCTAATTTTATACATTTTACTATTTAAAAAGCATCACATTTTAAAACGTGTACCTATTCTGATATTTGGCAAAAATAAACTGTACCTGCGGTTCAGTTTAAAACAAAGAATCAGCAGGGGGAGTTGACCAGAACGGAAACGGAAATACTCAGGAACCAAAGCAACCCAAGTCCTGTGTGTGTCCTCTGACTCCCCCACACACACAGCCACACGAGCAAGCACTGCTCACTGCAAAATATCCCCTGTAGCCACTTATCCTAATACTCACACCACATTAGATCAGTTTTCTCTTTTCAGCCCTAGTAATAGTTTTAATTCTAACATGCCATCATAGTGAACAACCTTAACTTTTATGCTATATAATTATATTCAAAGTTTTGTGAATTTTTGTTTATATTACACGGTAATTATAAACGTTCAGTACCACACTGATGATAAACACTATTTTGTTGCGGGGCTGGGGTTATGGCACAGTGGCAGCGTGCTCGCCTAGCACGCGGGAGGCACTGGGTTCGATCCTCAGCACCACATAAAAATAAAATAAAGCTATTGTGTCCACCTACAACTAAAAAATAAATATTTTTTAAAAAACACTATTTTGTTGAAAAAGTCTTGCATTCAAAAGGAAAATTCTGTGAAACCCAAGGCACTAGACCACAACCAATATCAGATTTTTATGAAAAACAATTTATATTGGGGGAAAAAAGGCTAATGGGATCTCATTTCAAAACACAGCATACTTGAATTAATCAATCTGAAAACAATATTATAACTTGAAATCTTTAAGACAGAAAATAAAACTTGAATTTTTAAGACAGAAAATACATATGTACCTTTTAAAATTTTTTCATAATTGAAGTTCCTCTTCATATTTGCAAAAATAAAATCAAGAAATACTGAAAACAGCAGCGTTCTTTTCAAACTCTTTTGTTTTTCTTTTATAATAATCAATTCCTGTAACCTGAATAGAAATTTTGTAATTTTTCTTTCTGCAGACTTGCATTCTTCAATTAAAGTTATGATCAGAATATTAATATAGTATCTATGGGATAAACTTTTTAGTCAATTTCAAAACCAAGTAAATAAAAAGCAGTTTTAATATGTCATTGTTGCTTAAAATCATTTCCACATCTGCATAAAATGTACTGCTATTCTGAAGTACATACATTTCTTTGTTAATACTAGACTTTAGAGAGTACCTGGAAATACCAAGCAAAATCTGTTCCTATTAAAAGACCACAGTCATCTAACATTTGAAGTTCAGCATTTTTAACATGCCTTACGGAAATGTTTAAGAAACCAATAAACAATTTTTCACATGTCAGTAAATAAGCAGAGAATAGAGCACTTTCAGCAGGAAAGCAGTTCATGGGTCTTGTAATAAAAAATGCATACAAGAGAGTATTCTGCTTTGATGTGAAAACTGAGCTAATCTGAGTGAAACAAAATAGTAAAGAGACTAAATTTACAAAAACAGAAGCCAGACTGGTATTTTGTATCAAGTATATGCTTGTTTGAAAATCTTTGCTCCTGAACTATTTGGCAACCACAGTGATTAGCAGTTAAAGCCATTTCAACGGAATAAGAAGTCATCAAAAATGGATTACTTTCCTGAAAGGACAATGCCTATAATTATACAGATTGAACTTCAGGGCTCATCACAACCATTTCTAAAATTTAATTCCTACTATCTTTTTATAAATTAAAAGAATTTCATTTGTGTTCCATAGTGTGATGACCAGAAATTTAAAAAAAGAAAAAACAACACAAAAACCCTTATGCCTAAATTTAGAATATTGTATTGTATAGCAATCCAAAACGTTCAAAACAAATTAAATAGTTTAACTTACTTGATAGGCATATAAGCATTTCAAAAGCATAATGAAATCCAATTATGTAGATAAGAGTGGAATCTAACATTATGCAGGCATTTTCTAAGTAAAAGCTCCCTGTAGGACCATTATATATAAACATGGCTAAGGTAAGTGAAGACTAGTTCTGTGGAACCTTTTAGAAACTGTGAGTCTGAAACACATTTTTCAGGTAGGCACCAAGTTATCCTAAAAAATTTTCATGTTGGTTATTTTGACATTTCTTTCATCAGATTCTCTACTCACATCAACAACACATGTGATTTTTCAGGAAAAAACAGTATCACCCCAAACCAAAACACCATTTCAGATCTTGTACCCTTAAATATATCACTCTCATTGGAAGTGCTATCAGCATAGTCTTTGCAACTAGCCCAAAGCATATATTTAAGAAGTTCTTATAAATTGTTTGTGATGTTCATTATGTTTAATTCTTATGCCAAACTGTTTTCTGATGAAGACAGCATTGTGCTTTATGCAAGAATGGAAACTTCAAAATAATCACCATAAAGCTTCTCAGACTTATGGGAGAATAAACTAGGATGTTCCACAGATATAAGATGAAATTCACAACATTGGAATTATACATGTTCAGAGCAGCCCAGACTAGAAGACAAGCCCAAACCACCATTAGAAGAATGAAATACGGTATGGTCCAAGATGTATCCTTAAAGTTTTGTCTCAACCCTCAGTTTGAATTGTGAGGATTAATCTTCAGTTCAGTCCAGCCAGCAAAATTGTGCAATTTTCCGTTGTATTTATTGTACAGACTATGTACATTCTAGAAAGTTCCTTCAGTGCCACACTGTTGTACTTTGTGTCCCAGCAATTTGAGGGCGTGCAAATTTGACAAAGCCATCACTGAGAACAGGCCATGCTCATAATCAGACACGTCATCCGCAATCATTGTGCTGAAGTCTAAGAAGATTCCAAGTAGCTTGTGGTATTGATCGTTTATGATGTTCCAACAAAAGTTCATTCCATAAGTCTAAGAATTTAAATCTTCCACGAAGCACTGAGTTCCAGTGGGCAATGGCCATTTCTAGATCTAATCCTCCTTGTCCTGGATTCTTTGCAAAATTAAAAGTAAAGTGGCAAAAGCCCTCAAGTCGGCCTGGTTCTCTCAGTCCTTGCTCCACCTGGGTGTCTGGCCTTGGGTTTCTCCCTGCCGTCCGGTCCTGACCCTGTCGTGCCCTCCGTGACGCCTGTTTGGAGAACTCGCACCTGTGGCCGCTCTGAACGCCCACGCAAGGGTCCCCACGCCGCTGTGGCAGGATGGAGGGCAGGCCACCCACAGCTGCTGCCGGCCCTCCGCGCCAGTGCTGCCCTGAGGAGCCGAGTGCATGGCACAGTCGCCCGGCTTCTTCCTGCCCAGTGATGCTCTCGCTCTGAGGGTGTAAAGTTCAGGATCTTGAAAGGATCGAGTCGCCACGTCTAACTGCCGGACTGTGCAGATCAGGAGCGGACGGACTGCACCCGGCACGACGTCAAGGTGTCCGTGTGGGTGTCCCCAGGCGCTCCCCCTGCTCCAGGCGCGAGGCTCCGGTCCCGCGCAGTGCGGAGCGGCCCCAGGAGGCAGCCCGGGCGGGGCGGGACCCCAGGAGAGGGGAGGCCGGGGGGCCGGCGTCCTCCCCCGCGGCCCGGAGGAGAGGGGTGGGCGGCCGGGAGGACCGGGTGGCCGGCGGAGAGGACGGGGTGGCCGGCCGGGAGGACGGGGTGGCCGGCGTCCTCCCCCGCGCCCCAGAGAAGAGGGGTGGCCGGGTGGAGAGGGGGTGGCCGGCCCGGAGGACGGGGTGGCCGGCGTCCTCCCCCGCGCCTGCCCTCCCAGGTCACCTAGTTAAGCCGGACCGCCGCTGAGCACCGACGCGCCTGCTCCCCGCGACCCCGCTTGGTGCCCAGCGAGAGCCCCTCTCAGCGGCACCTGGAGCACAGGCGTCCGTCAGGTGTGGTGCCCGCGCTTCCGCCGGTTCAGACTCTGTGTCCACGCACCTGCCCCTCGAGTTGAGCCCCGGACGCACACCTGGGAATCGGCACAGATGACACGACACTGATGAAGAACACTGACGATTAAATGTCCACAGATTGTCGCCCGTGAATTGATTCTGATTGATCAAGATTGACGAATCAACGACGAAGGATCTATCTTGATAAATACGCACTGAGGAACTGATACCACTGAACCTACATTGAAGAATCCACACTGATGGATCAGTATCAGTGAATCTACAAAGATCGATCCAATGTGATGAATCTATATTCATGAATTGATATAAAAAATCCATACCAACAAACAGATATCAATGAGTCTACACTGAAGTATCAATATTGTTTAATCTACATCAAAGAATCTACACTGATGAATTGAGAGCAAATCTGCACCAATCAATTTCAAAATATCTACATTGACTAACTGATATTGAGGAATCTACACAGATAAATCGATACCAATGGATCTACACCAATGAATCGATATTAATGTATCTACACTAACAAATAGATATTGATGAATTGACACCAATGAATTGATATCAATAAATCTACACTAATGAATCGACAGCCATGAATCAACACTGTCATAGATATTGATGAATCAACACTAATAGATACTGATGAATTGACACTGATAAAATGATGTTGAAGAATCTACACCAACAAAACTGGATTGATGAAAGTACAGTCAAAACAATATTGATGAATCTACACCAACAAATAGATATTGACAAATTGACATCCATAAATTGATACTGAAGAATCAACACCAACAAATCAATATTGATGAATCTATATGAGTCTATATTGATGATTCTACATCAATGAATCAATAACATTGAATCTTACCTAGAAGGATCTACACTGATGATTTGATATCAACTTATCTACACTGACAAATCAATATTGACGTATCTACATGGATGAATCAATACTGATGAATCTACACAAATTAATACAATTTAATGAATCTGTATCCATGAATGGATATCAAAAAATTTGTTCCAATGAATCAATGTTGATGAATCTATACCAACAAATCAATATCAATGAAACACCAATGAATCAGTGCCAATGAATGTACACCAATGAATACTGATTAAAGTACACTGACAATTCAATATTGATGAATCTAAACTGATAATTTGAATTCAACGAATCTACATTAACAAATTGCTTTTGATGAATCTACACCAATGAATCAAATTTTACAAATCTTCACTGACAAATTGATATTGATGAATCTACATCAAGTATATACACCCATGTATCCATAATGATGACTCTACACCAATTAATGGATATTGATAGATCTACATTGATGACTCTATACTGATGGATTTACATCAATTATTGATGTCAATGTATCTCACTAATGAACCAAAATCAATAAATCTGGACTTATAAATCAATATTGATAAATCTACATTAATGAATCAAATTCAATTAATCCACACTGACAAATTCCTATGGATGAGTCACACTGATGAATCGATATTGATCAATCTACACTAAAATATCTATATGATAATCTACAGTGATTAATCTATACCAACGAATCAATATCGATGAATATTCACTAATGAATTGATTTCAATGAATCTATACTGATGAAATGATAAAGAATCCTCATCAATGAATTAAACTCAATTCATCTACACTGATGAATTTTTATCAATGAATTTATATTGATGGATGTACACTGATGAATTGATATCAATGAATCTACATCAAAGTATATAAAAAATGATTCCATAATGATGAATCTACACCAATGAATTGAGGACGGATTTACATTGATGTATCAATACTGATTCATCTGCCTTGATGAATCAATATCCATGAATTTCACCAATGAATCAAATTCAATGAATCTACACAAAAAAACTGATATTGACAAATCTACATTGTCAAATCAAATTTGATTAATCTACATCAAATGAATTAATATAAATAAATCACACTGATAAAATGATATCAATGAATTTACATGAAAGTATATACACTGATGAATCAATGATGATTAATCTGCACCTATGAATCAATATCCATAAATCCATGAATCTTCACTGACAAATCAAAATTGATGAATCTACACTGATGAACAGGTATCAATGAATCTTCACCAATGAACTGATATCAATTAATAAAATGAATTCAATATATCTACCACAATGAATTGATATCAATGAATCTGCACAAATGAATTGAATTTGATAAATCTCCATTAATTAATATCAATTAATCTACATTGAAGCAAATATACCATCAAATCAATGATGAATCTACACCAATAATCAATATCAAAGAATCTACACCAATGAATTGAATTCACATGAATCTAAACTGACAAACTGATATCAACGGATCTATACTGATGAATCAGATTTGACGAATCTACCCCAATGAATTGATATGATTCTATACTGCTAAATTGGATTTACTTGAACCTACACTGATGAATCATTAACAATGAATCTATAACAATGAGTCAATATTGATGAATCTACACTGACCAATCAAATTTGATGAATATAACTGATGAAGTGATATCAATAAATCTATAGTGATATATCAAATTCAATGAATCTGCACCAATGAATCAATATCAATGAATCTACATCTATGAATTGATATGTATGAATCTTCACCAATGAATTGATACGGATGAATGTACACCGACAAATTGATATTGACAAATCTACATTGATAAATTGATATCAATGAATCTAAATAAAAATATATACACTGATAAATCTATAATGATGATCTACACTGATGAATATATATCAATGAATCTTCACAGATGACTCTATATTGAGGAATCCACACCAACAAATTGATATCAATGAATCTACTCAGATGAATCAAATTCATTTAATTTACATTGATGAATGGCTATTGATAAATCTACACCAAAAATTTAATTCAATGAATCTGCACTGACAAATCAATATCAATGGATCTACATCAACAAATTGATATTGATGAATTTCACTGATGAATTGAATTTGATGAATCTAAACTGAAGAATCTATATCAATAAATCTATACTGATGACTCAAATTCAATGAATCTATACTGATGAATCAATATCTAGGAATCTAAATCAAACTATATTCACCAACTAATCTAAAATGATGAATCTATACTGATGAATGGATATCGACAAATCTACACCAATGAATTAAATTCAATGATTCACCAATATTGCTTCATCAGTATAGTTTAATCCATATAGATTCATCAGAATTGATTAATCAGTCCATCTGCCATCAGCCCACTGCCCACCATTTGCCCACCAAGCTCTTGCCATTTGCCTGTTTTGGGCCCACTAAAAGCCCCCTGATTGCAAGCGTCCTGCCAGTTACATGCCATTCGCCAGGTGCATGCTGCCCACCCTGCCAGGGTACATGCAGGTCTGTTTACATGCAGCTGCCTTCACCTTGGTAGACCAGCCAGGAATTGGGGGCCCAGGGCCAAGGGGCCTGCCAGCTTTCTGCTACCATCGCTGCCATCTAGGGGTACAGCCACCTCCCTTTGGGGCACCGTCCAGGGCCTGGAGGTCCAGTACTGGGGTACCTGTAGGAATGGCCGCACCTGGCGTCTTCCTGCCTGGTGTGCTAGTGGCCGCCATTTTGCTGCCTCTGTGCTGGTCTCTCCTTTGCATGTGCACACCCTTCTCATCTCCAAGTTGGAATGGCATTGAGATCGTGGGTCTGCAGGGAGGTAGAGCATGGGGAATCTGAAGCCCAGATTCACCAGACTGCCAGGGGTTCTGTGTGGGCCAGTCTGGGCCTGGCAGTCCTGTGGAGAGGCAGAGACTGGGGCTATCTCCCCAGGGGAGCAAGGATTAGAGAGCCTGGAGAGCGCAGGCCTGTCCTCAGCTCTGCAGTCCTGAAGTGCACGGGGATGGAGGGGCTGACCACAACAGGCCGGAGGGCTGCATGAGGCTGTGCAGGCGTCTTGCTACCAGCTCACCTAGCTGACCAGCTGGCATCCCCAGGCTGCAGCCACCACCAACCTGACAACTCCGCACACTGGCTGAGAAAGCAAGCTGAGAAACATCTGAATGCCAATGAAACAATTATTCGATTTTCCACTGAGATCTTTTTCCCTTTCTCTCACATCTCCACTGTTTTTGAAACCAAATATTTTTCATGCATCAGCGCATTGAGGACTGGGATATCAGGATAATATAGTACAGTTTTGTTGTATATTCTTATATTTTTACCTTTTAAAAAAATCTGTATTTTTCTCTCATTACCTGTTTCCATGAATTCTTCCTTTCTTCTCTCACGCTAACAGCCAACCTCTGTTAACACCTCATTTGCTCCTACTAACAATTTGGATTTCTATCTTCTCTTGCCCTCCCTCATTCACATCCTACACCAATTTTGTTCTCTATCCTTACTTTGAAATTGAAAACACTTTTTAGCAAACTGTTTATATTGTAGACAATTATTGAACACATCATTTCTGTTTGTTGTGAAAAAACTATGAGCGCCTTAATAGGAGCTACTCGGTTTAAGGCTGTATATTGTTTACTTTGTGTGCTGTCAATATTGGTTTCCCCCTTGAATGCAAGGTGCTGGAACCTCTAGGGACACTGTAAGACTGCAGGAGAGAAACTATACTACTCAGATTTATACTGCTAGGTGGAAAGACACACAAACAGCAAGAAAAAAACAAGGGAACAGAGCATCCAAACCAACCAAGATGCCCCAATAACAGAATCCATAGACAACACAGAAGACATGTCACAGGCGCTTAGAATACACTTAGATGGAACTGCAAAGCAAAGAATGTCATAAGGAGTGAAATCAGAGAGAAAATACAGGAAGTGAAAGATCACTTCAATAAAGAGGCAGAGGTTCTGAAAAGAAATCAAGGAAAAATCCTTGAAATGATAGAAACAATAAACCAAATTAAAAATTCAGGGAGCCAGGTGCAATGGCACACACCTGTAATCCCAGTGGCTCAGGAAGCCGAGGCAGGAGGATCATGAGTTCAAAGCCAGTCTCAGCAAAAGCGAGGCACTAAGCAACTCAGTGAGACCCTGTCTCTAAATAAATTCAAAATAGGGCTGGGAGTGTGGTTCAGTAGTCAAGTGCCTCTGAGTTCAATCCCTGGTACCCTCCCCCACAAAAAATTTAATGAAAAGTATCACCAATAGACTATATCACTTAGAAGACAGAATTTCAGGCAATAAAATAATCTTTACAATAAAGATTAAAATAAAGTCAACCATACAAAGATGATGTTAAGAAATCATGAACACTTCCAAGAATTGTAGAATAACATGAAAATGCCAATTTAAGATTTATTGGGATAGATGAAGGCATGAAGATACAAACCAAAGGAATGCACATTCTTTTCAATGATATAATATCAGAAAATTTCCCAAGCCTAAAGAATTAAATGGAAAATCAACTACAAGAGGCTTACAGGACCCCAAACATAAGAAATTACAGCAGACCCACACCAAGGGACAATATAATGAGAACAACTAACATACAGAATAAAGAGAATTTCAAAGGCCATGAGAGAAAAATATCAAATTATATAGAGGAGGAAACCAACTTGGATCTCAGCTGATTTCTCAACCTAGACCCTTAACAGTGGGAGGGCCTCGAATTATGCATATCAAGCTCTGAAAGAAAATGGATGCCAACCAAGAATTTTATGTCCAGCAAAACTAAGCTACAATTTGAACATAAAATAAAAACCTTCCATGATAACAAAAGTTAAGAGAATTTACAACTAGAAAACCTGCACTAAGGAATATTCTCAACAAAATATTCCATAAGGATAGAATTTTTAAAAAGTGAAAAACAACAAAGGGAGGAACTACACTAAAGGAATAGTCAACCAAAGGAGAAACTAAGTCAAATTACAAACCAGAAATAATCCAAAATATCTGGGAAAGCAAATCACATCTCAATAATAACCTTCAATGTTAATGGACTAAACTTATCAACCAAAAGACACAGACTGGCAGATTGGATTAAAAACAAGACTCAACAATGTGCTGTCTCTAAGAGACTCACCTCGTAGGCAAAGGCATCTACAGACTGAAAGTAAAAGTATGGGAAAAATTATGCCACTCATATGCATTGCATAAACAAGCAGGGGTTTCCATCCTCATAACAGAGAAAACAGACTTCATGCCAAAGTTAATTAGAAGGGACAAAACAATACATAACAATCATAAATATTCATGGTCCAAACAATGGAGCATCTACATACAACAAACAAACCCTTCTCAATTTCAGGACTCAAATGGACCACAACAAAATGATACAGGGTGGCATTAGCACATAGCTCTCCCCACTGACAGAAACTCCAAACAAAACTAAACAAAGAAACTATGAAACTAAACAATACAGTCAATAATTTAGACTTAACCACATACATAGAATATTCAATCCATCAACAAGTGAATACACTTTCTTCTCAGAAGCTCGTGGATCCTTCTCTAAAATAGACCATATTTTATGCCCCTATGCAACTCTTAGCAAATACAAAAAAAGAGATGATATCCTGCATTCTATCAGATCAAAATGGAATGAGATTAGATTTTCTATAAAAAATAGAAGCTACTCTAACACTTGGAGACTAAATAATATACTAATGAATGATGAGAGCATAACAAAAGAAACCAGGAATAAAATTAAAAAGTACTTAGAGGTAAATGAAAACCCTGACACAATTCTCTGGGACACTGTGAGGGCAGTGCTAAGAGGAAAGCTCATTGCATTGAGCTCACTCATTAAAAGAAATGAAGGTAAATGAATAAATGACCTAACATTGCATCTCAAATCCCTCCAAAAAGAGGAATAAATGAACACCAAAAGCAGAAGAAAAGAATTAAAATCAGAAGGGAAATTGAAACAAAAGAATTCAAAAAATTAACAAAACAAAAAATTGGTTCTTTGAAAGAATAAATAAAATTAATACACCCCTAGCTGCACTAATAAAGAGAAAGAGAGAAAACTCAAATTATCAAAACTCATGATGAAAAGGAAATATCACCACAGACACTACTGAAATTCAGAAGATAATTAGAAATTATTTTGAAAATTTAAACTCCAATAAAATAGAAAATCTTGAAGACAAAAATGTCTAGAGACATATGACTTATCAAACTGAATCAGGAGAACATACAAATGTAAACATCAATTTTAAGCAATGAAATAGAAGAAGAAAATCCCAGGACAAGATGAATTCTCAGCCGAGTTCTATAAGACCTTCAAAGAAGAATTAACACCAATGCTTCTCAAATTATTGCATAAAGTAGAAAAGGAGGGAACCTTTCCAAACTCATTCTATAAAGTTAGCACCACCCTGACACCAAAACCAGACAAAGATATATCAAGGAAAGGAAACATCAGACCAATATTGCTGATGAAAATAGATGCAAAAATTCTCAATAAAATTCTGGCAAATCACATACACAGTCATATTAAAAAGATAGTGCATCATGATCAGGTGGGGTTCACTTCAGGGATGCAAGGTTGGTTCAACATATAGAAATCAATAAATATAATTCATCACATCAATAGACTTAAAGACTTAAAGACAACAATCACATGATCATCTCTATAGATGCAGAAAAAACTGACAAAATACAGCACTCCTTCATGTCAACACACTAGAAAAACTAGGGATAGTAGGAGCATACATCAACATTGTAAAAGCTATCTATGCTAAACCAAAGGCCAAATCATCCTAAATGGAGAAAAATTGAAAGCATTCCTTCTACAAACTGGAACAAGCACAGATGCCACTATGACCACTTCTATTCAACATCATCCTTGAAACTCTATCCAGAGCAATTAGACAGAAGAAAAGGGTAAAAATAGGAAAAGAACTGAAATTTTCACTATTTGCCCATGACATAATTCTATATTTAGAAGAGCCAAAAAATTCCAACACAAAACTTCCAGAATAAATGAATTCAACAAAGTAGCAAGATATAATATCAACACAAATAAGTCAAAGATGTTCCTATATATCAGTGACAAATCTACTGAAAGAGAAATTAGGAAAACTACCCCATTCACAATACCCTCAAAAAATAGAATACAAGGGAATCAAACTAACAAAAGGGGTGAAAGACTTCTATGATGAAAACTACAGAACACAAAAAAAGAAATTAAAGATCTTAGAAGATGGAAAGATCTCCCATGCTTCTGGACAAGCAGAATTAATATTGTCAAAATGGCCTTACTACCAAAAGTATTATATAGATTTAATGTAATTAAAATCCTATGATATTCTTCATAGAACTAGAAAAAACAATCATGAAATTCATTTGGAAAAATAAGAGATCCAGAATAGCCAAAGCAACCCTGAGCAGGAAGAGTGAAGCAGGAGGCATCACAATACCAGACCTTAAACTATACCACAGAGCTATAGTAACAAAAATGGCATGGTACTGGCACCAAAATAGACATGTAGACCAATGGTACAGAATAGAAGACACAGAGACGAACCTCCATAAATACAGTTATCTCATACTAAACAAAGGCACCAAAAACATTCATGGGAGAAAAGATGACCTCTACAACAACTGGTGCTGGAAAAAGTGGAAATACATATGTAACAAAATGAAATTCAACCTCTATCTCTTACTCTGCATGAAACTCAGGTGGATCAAAGGCTTAGGCACTTGAACAGAGATTCTGCACCTAACAGCAGAAAAAGTAGGCCCAAATTTTCACCATGCTGGCTTGGGATCTGACTTCATTTACAAGACTCCTAAAGTGCAAGAAGTGAAATCAAGAGTCAATAAATAGGATGTATTCAAACTAAAAATCTTCTTCTCAGCAAAGGAAACAATAACATAAGGAGTGAGCCTACCGAATAGGAGAAAATCTTTATCACATGTAACTCAGAGAGCATTAACCTCCAGGATATATAAAAACTCAAAAAATGTCCTCAAAAAAAAAACCCCAATCAATAAATGGGCTAAGAAAGTGCACAGACACTTCACAGAAGAAATACAATTGATCAACAAATATATTTAAAAAGTTCATCTTCACTAGCAATTAGAGAAATGCAAATCAAAACTACTCTAAGGGTTGAGGTTGTGGCTCAGTGGTAGAGCACTTGCCTGGCATGTGTGAGGCACTGGGTTTGATTCTCAGCACCACATATAAATTAATAAAAAATAAAGGTCCATTGACAACTAAAAAAATATTTTTAAAAAACTACTCTAAGATTTTATCTCACTCCAGTCAGAATGGCGACTATAAAGAATACAAACAACAAGTGTTGGCAAGGATGTGGGGGAAAAGGCACACTTATACATTGCTAGTGGGACTGCAAATTGGTGCAACCAACCTGGAAAGCAGTGTGGAGATTCCTTAGAAAACTTGGAATGGAACCACCATTTTACCCAGCCATCCCACTCCTTGATCTATACCCAAAGGACTTAAAAACAGCACACTACAGTGATGCAGTCACTTCAATGTTTATAGCAGCTCAATTCACAATAGCTAAACTGTGGAAGCAATTTAGATGCCCTTCAATAGATGAATGGATAAAGAAACTGTGGTATATATACACAATGGAATATTACTCAGCAATAAAAGAGAATAAAATTATGGTGTTTGCAGGTAAATGGATGGAGTTGGAGAATATCATGTTAAGTGAAGTCAATCCCAAAAAACCAAAGGCCAAATGTTCTCTCTGATAAGTTGATGCTGATCCATAATGTGAGAGGAGGCATGGGAAGAATGGAGGAACTTTGGTCAAAGGGGAGGGGAGGGGGCATGTGAGCAGGAAAGATGGTAGAATGTGATGGACAACAATGCCCTGTGTTCATGTATGGCTGCACATATGGTGTGACTCTACATCACATACAACCAGAGAAGTGAAAAGTTATGCTCCATTTGTGCACAAGGAATCAAAATGCATTCTGCTGTCATGTAGACCCAGTTAGAATAAACAAACAAACAGGTCCTTTCCTGCACCGTGCTCACATTCTGGGGGGTGCCTCACATTTTCTCCTTTATGCCCTGGATTTCTCCCTGGAAATAACATAATCCATAACAACCATCCTTCAGCATGCTGTGATGAGGAGCAGCAAAGCCTCAACAATAATCTCTCTGAAAACATTACCTAAGGGCTGGGGACACAGCTCAGTCGGCAGAGGGCTCGCCTCGCATGCGCAGGCCCTGGGTTCAGTCCCAGCACCACAAAAATCAAAAGCTTTCCCGAAACAGCCCAGGCAGCAGCCGCACGCTCACCGGCAGCTGAGAGCTTCCCCCTCCGGCCTCCTTGCCTTTGCTTCAGGCTCGGTCCTGCGCCACAGCAGCCTCTAGAGGCAGGGGCCACGGAAAGGCTGCGCTCCTGAGAACCCGAGGGGTGGCTTCTCTCTGAGCCGTAGGGGTGCGTGCCATCACGGGCCACTGCCGCCCCAACCGAGGCCCCAACCCCACCAGTAACCTCAGCCCTCACCAGCGGACGCCAATCCTCCAGTCCAGACGAACCTCAAACCTCATTTTTAACTCTGACCAACCCTGACCTGCACCCTACCTGGGAGTCGCTTGTGCGGGAGCTTTCAAATCCAGGGTCCCCCGAAGCGCTCTTGGAGGCTGTGGCCACAACACCCAGGGCGGGAAGGCAGGCTGCAGACCCTGACGGCAGGGGCCTTCCACACCCAGACGGGGTCGCAAACCTGCGCGCCCAGCTTCAGGCCCCTCCTCAGTGTGGGCGGGTCCGCCTCGCCGCCAGGTGTTTCAAGTTCCCGGGGTTCCAGGCCACCTGGGCTCCTGCTGAATCTGAACGGAGGCGACTCACTGCCTGGTGAGCCTTGCCCTATCTGCCCCTCTCCCCTCGCCTTGGTGTGCTCCACGAGCTTCAGCTGTGGCAGGGCAGGTGGGCAGGGCCACCAGGTGCACCTGAGGACGGGCCCACCTGCGCCTCCCAGGCCTACAGACAGCGCCACTTAACTCAAACATCAATCACCCACCCACCGGGTGACTCCCAGAGGACAACGGAAGAGAAAACTCACTGATTCTGCGCAACCTTTCCATTCATCTGTGCTTTTTAGACATTAATTCAGGAGAAATATATCAAACACTAAACGCGATAGCTGTGCTCTGTGACGCTGGCAGGTACCCACCCAGAGTTGCTAGTGGGAGCCCTGGGGAGGCAGAGTGCAGGACTGGCTGGAACCTCCTGGTGACAGGCACAGGCCCTGGCGCTACCTCTTCAACAGCAGGTGAGGCTCAGCTTAAACACAAAACACTTCCAGCAGACACCCACCTGTCTATGTTTTACAGGAGAACAGAAGCAAACGGCTACATGCTTCTCTGCAGCTCTTTACCACAGTGCACCAGTCACCAAGGGTCCCACTGCCAGCTGTGTATCTAAGCCCGCCCAGAACCTTGACCCTCAGGGTGCACCTTGGCCACAGAACAGTGTGCAGAGGATCAAGCTGTGTTTTTGTTTAAGATTATTATATACTTATCAGGATTATGACATAGCAATTTATCAATATTTCATTTATATTGAGTCTATAGAAATACACTCAATTATGACTTTCCTTGGAGCTCTATTACATTACAGAAGCAAGACCATAGCCACTCACTTTCTATTCTAGCATACCAACATACCTGCTACTATATATTTTTATGTACCAGGGATTGCACCGAAGGACACTCAACCCTGAAGCAGATCCCCAGTCCTTTTTTGAATTTTATTTAGATACCAGGTCTTGGTGAGTTTCCAGGAGCTCCTGCATTGGTCAGTTTGTGAAGGTGACACATTGAGTTTGAACTTTGCAGCTGGACCCAGAAAACAGACACACACAGTGTTGCCATGGAGAGATTCCCAGCCCGCCTTTGTTGTTCTTGCCTTTTTCTTTTTTAATTAAAAATCCTTCAAAGCATCATTTAAATACCACAAATTGGCCTGATGATCTGGGGACTCATATCTGCAGATGTACAACTCTTGACCTCTGTACTTCAGCTGCTCAACAGCCCATTTTGAGAGACAGAGATACACTCCAAACATTTCGGACTTTCTGTTTTTTGCTGCTGTTTGTAGGATCAGAGCAGCTGAATTTGTAATGAGCCTAATTCCTGTCCTTCAAGGATCAACTCATCTTTCTGGGCTTGAGGTACGGAACAGGCAACACCATCACTTACCGCAGACCTCATCCTGTAGGAGGCCCGGTGGGACAGGTCCTTGGGCTCCTGTGACTGCAGGCAGCGCCTCCTGGGAGACTGAGCCCCACACTGATGGTACAGTGGTCCCCTGCACAGGGCCTCTGGGGCCTGTCACCATGATGGTGCATCCTTTCTGAGTGACAGGAACAATTCCTGGAACATCTACAGCATACAATGGACGGCTGACATTGCTTCTCTTCCTTGTACTGTCCATGAGGCTTCTGCCCGGGTGGCTGACTCCTCCTCCTGCAAGAGGTCTACAAGGCAGGCCAGGCTGGCCCAGGATGTTGCTGCACACTGCCAGAGGATTTCCCATCTTCTTTTATTCTGTGAGGGTGAAGATCTTAAAGACCTGTTAGATGTCATAATATAAATTCTTCCTTTTGAAGCATTTTTATTCTGATCAGTTTATTTCTTCCAACATTGTTCCTTGGTAATTTTGTTGTACTTATTTCTGGCAGTTTAATAAAAAGGACTATTAAAGAGAGGGTGTTCCCATGCTCACAATTTATCCCTGAATCATCAAAAGGAAATTTCTTGCTATTGACAAAAGGGTGCTCTCAGCATCATTGACAGACCACTCTCAGGTGTCCATCTTTTTCTGACCTTGGCCGTATGGGTGTGATGGGAAATATGTGGCAGTGTTGTGAGCTAAAGTGATGTGGGTATGATGGTGCTCACTAACATCTTGAGAAGGAAGCGTGTGACCACATGCTGACGGGCTGATGTCATCAGTCCTGAGCCTGAACAGTAGGGGAGGAAGCCACTCAGGAGGAAGCAATCCACTGCAGGCTGCTTGGAGACAGAACCAGAAAGTGCCACTTCCCATCTGTGGCAGGCTCTTAACAGGTGGGATCATGCAGGCCTGCAGCCGCAGTCCAAGGAAGGGCCTCCCACGTTCCTCTGGGAGGCACCCATGTGAGCCCAGCAAGTGCTGCCACGTGGGCCTGCCTTGCTCGGTGTTCTGCAGAAGCCTTTGCTTCACAGATATAACTACCACTGTGTGGTAGAGCCCCACCTTGGGGATACAGTCTAGTGTTTTGGGTAGGGGTTGGTTTTTCATACATTGGGTCCCATGTATTGGAAATATCTTCTCATCTATTATTTCTTTTTATTTTTCCACTTTTAATTTATATTGGTTATTTTTAGCTATATATGACAGTAGATTCTATTTTGACATATTCACACCAACATGAGTACATCTCATTCTAATTAGGATCCCAGCCCTGTTTGTACACATGGCGTAGTGATTCACTGTTTTGTCCTCACATGTGTATGGCGGAAAGCTAATTCAGAGGCCTCCCACCGTCCATTCTATTCCTGTCCCCTCTACCTTTGTTTCACTTCCCTTTCTCTTATCTACTGCATTTCTCTTCCTACTTTCTTTAATCACAGGATATTTCTGAAGTATTATGCTCTTACTTTGCCTAGAAACAAATATTTCTTGATTTTATATAGCACAATATTGACAAAAAGACTTTGCACATGATTCATATTTTAAACATAGTTTAAGTCTTCTGACATTACTCAATGAAAAATACTTTTAGATATGTCCATCCTTTCATGATGAACATGAACATTGAAAATAACTTTACATGGAATTTTTCAGTTGTGTTTCTCTAAGTGAAATTAGATAATTAGAAAAATCACTGTTTCTTAATTAAACACAATTTATTAATTTATTTTCTATAATTTCACTGAAGTTGTGAAAATCCAACCTAGGGAAAGAGAAAGTGTTAAAAGTAAAATTTTACTAGAGAGCGGCTAATTGCAAGTGATTCCAAATAAAACTAAAATAAAAGAGCAGCTCCAGAATCTGGAAAATGCATAGGAACTGTTGTGTAGACTATGAATATAGATTTCTCACAAAACACTTCGTCCAACATTTAAATAATAGAACATTAAGCAGATGATCTTATATGTGGTTAATACAAAAGCTGATTTGAGAATGAATTCTGTTCAAAGCTGCCTTTGTAATCTCTTTGTAACAAAGTGGAATTTACCAATGCTGTATAAATCAATATTGGCTGCAATGCACAGTAGCTTTTTTAAAGTTAAAATTAGGGACTAGGGTTTAGCACAGTTGTAGTATTTTTACCCAGGATGCATGCAAACCTGGATCCAATCTCCAGGTGCAAACATACAAAATAACAAATTGTGCATGTAAATGCAACTAGTATGACATTTGGCATCAAACTTGCCAAAGTCAGTAAATGAGGCTTGAAAGCTAGAGACTAGAGTCAATATTATTTTCTGTACTTTACTCGTTCATTTTTTCATTACTTTACTAGTATATTTTTCCTTCAGAAATTGTGAGCACTAATTGTGAGATTTTCATCTTCATAAGATTTGGATTTTTATTTACATAAGATTTGTATGAGGTTAGATTTTTGTGTTCTTTCTTCAAATTAATTATTGCTTACTTATATAAAGGGGAAATCCTAAAAACCATAAGATGCTTCACAAACACTCTGATTAGCAAGTCTTATTTGAAAGTTTATTAGATTTCATAAGTATGTAAAAAGGTCACAAACATCAAATATATATTAATAACCCATTATTATGTTACAATTAATAAACTTATAGCTTTGATTCCAAAGTCACTCTTAAAAAGAAGAGCATGTAAATAAGCTAAACAAAGCAGATTTTTGAATGAATTATTTACAAAAGAATGCTTCACATTCGCGGAGCACCGGAGAAGGGGCCCAGGATCACGCAGCAGTCACACGCAGAGAAGGCGCAAGCCACGCAGTTTGGGCTACAGAGTCGGGTGCGCAGGTTTCAAGCGCAGTGTGTCGCATTTGGTCACTTAAGACCCCGCTGCTGTTTCACAGTGACTCTAACTACGGCTCAGTCCCTCGGCTAGGCTTTCTATCCTCTAAATTCTAAGACTGATTGCAAATGGAGGTTCATTTCAGAAAAGCACCAGGGCAGGAGAGACAGAGGAGGAGGAGCCCCCAGAAGACGCGAAACCCGGGCTGGGGATACAGCTCCGCTAGTGCAGTGCTTGCCTCTGGTGCACAAGGCCCTGGGTTCCCTCGCCAGCACCAGACCTGACCACAGCGGCCATTCAGGACTGTCCCAACTGCAACTGTAAAACCACAACGCCAGGTCCTCCCCTTGAGGAATAAGACACCACTAAGTTTCTGGTAGAATGTGGCCTCCTTTAAGTAACTGCCGCTCAGGACGAGTCGCATAAATGTCCATTGGTACGCGGGGATAGACAGGCACTGACGTCATCACAGACCTCAGCTGCAGCTGATCCTGCAGGGTTTTCATGTGCTGCAGCCAAGGAGCCAGCACTAGCGCTTGGATGCCAAGAAAGCACCGCCTGATTGGCCACGATCCAATGTTTAGACATTTAGTATGGCAGGGGTTGTGGGTGCAGCTGGCCTTCCGAATCTGCAAGTCCCACCACCTCATATTCAAGCAGACAGATGCCAAATACACAGAAAGGATTCCATATGTACTAAATAAACATACATTAGGGCTGAGGGTGTGGCTCAGTGGCAGAGCGCTTGCCTTGCACGTGTGAGGCACTGGGTTCGATCCTCAGCACCACATAAAAATAAATGAACAAAATAAAGACACTGTGTCCATGTATAACTAAAAAATATTTTTTAAAAAAACATACCTTAATTTTATCCTTATAAAACACCAAAACATAATTACTGACTGAAACCCATATACCACAGCCCTAAGTATAGATGCTAAATTTTAAAAGTTATATGAAGATTTAAATAGTCTTCTAATTCTGCCCCAACTCTAAATTTAACCCTACATACTGATATTCATATGTATACATATGCATATACACAAATTTTCATATATATTCAGTTACATATGCATAACCTATCTCTAAACAAATTTGTATACATGCATGTAAACAGAAAACTAACCATATACAATACCCTATGCATTTATATATTTTCATGTATATTTTATAAATATAGTCATAGTTCTATTCATATACATGGATATAAATGTTCTAACCCTAACCTCAACCTTGACCCTATTTCTTAATTTAGTCCTAATCTACCAACTTTCCTAAACAGAAACATCTATACATATAAGCCATAACTCTTTACATGAATTTACCTGTATATTTGGGGACATAAATATAGAAGTTCACACCATGTACAACCAGAAGAGTGAGAAGTTATACTCCATTCATGTAAGATGTGTCAAAATGCATTCTACGGTCATGTATAATTTTTTTAATTGTAGATAGACACAATATCTTTATTTTATTTATTTTATTTTATTTTTTATGTGGTGCTGAGGATCAAACCCCGTGCCTCACACATGCCGGGCAAGCATTCTACCACTGAGCTACAATCCCAGCCCCCGTCATGTATAATTAATTGGAACAAATTTATGACACTTATGATGTTCATATATATTCATTTCCATAGGCATACCCCAGATATAACACATAATGCCTCTTACCCTAAAATAGCCATATATAAAAATATATATTTGTATCTTTTTATAATTATGCTATACATTCATATTTCTATACATATATGTTGATATACATGTTCACATTGTAACCCTCCCCCTAAATCTAATCCATAACTGACAAATAAACCTCACAATATCCATTACTGGGAGACATTTATGTATAATCCATAACTATAACTACATATAAAATCTATAACTATTACTTTGAATATCCATATATATTTTCACATATATATTCCTATGTATCTTTATATACGTTCATACATATTTGTATGCACCCTAATGGTAACCAAAATCCTACCCCTAAATGAAATCCAAACCTTCATCCAAAATGCAACCATAACACAACAGAAAACCCTAAACATGCTCATGTATATTGATAAATTTATTTTCCTTTTAAATAAATATTTGATACACACAAATATATCTACCTACATTTATATTCATGTGTATTTATATAAAAATCACTATCATAACTGGTTCCTTAAAATTAAACACAAAACATTCCATATGAATAAATCCCAAATTCACTACCCTAAATATAGACACTCAGTTCTAAAAGTCAGATTTAAAAATTCATCTAATTATACTTTTACCCTATATCTAATGCTACTTTTGACAAATATACATATATACCCATATGTCTATATATACTTTTACACAAATATATATCTGCAAACTCCAAGCACAATGTTATATCTATCATTACTTCTAATCATCTAGTCTTACACATATTTATGAATGCATGTACATGTTCATTTTTTTGTCATTCATTTAAAGAGATAAAACATTCATTTCTATTAATATTGAATCATATATACATATTTACATACTCATATATTATCATGCCCTAAATCAGAATCTAACATAATCACTAACATAATGTCTAGACATATTCATATCTATAATCAGATACCCTTATTTATATAATCTTACATATATTCACATAGTTCTTCACATACATATTCTATTTTCATATGTAGATTCTTGCAAAACACTACATGTAAATAAACATGCTATAGAGTCCTAAACATAACACGACTCTCATCCATAAAATATTCACATACAAAACAATCTGTACTTATATGAATATGCATATATATTTTGACATATTTAGTTCTATATTCACTTAAAATATATTTTCACATAAATTTATTTATATATCCGTAACTGATCGCTAAATGTAATTGTAAACATTCATGTGAACAGAACTAACCATATACAATACCATATGCATTCAGACATTTTTATTTATATCTTTAAACATATATTTACATTTTATTCACAGATATGGATACAAGTGTTGAAATTCTAACCCTAACCTTAATGCTATTTGTAGAGTTATTCCTGTCACTATCAATATTCCTAAACAAAAAACTTTATCTATATAAACCATAACACTTGACTTTACATTTTGGGATATAAATTTATAAATTATCATGAAAATCCATAAATAATTTATATATATTCCTTTGCATAAGCATACCCCAGATTTAACCCATAACATAACAATACCTCTTACCTTAAAACTATATATAGATAATATATACTTACATATTTTCATATATAATTTTAATTTTCACATTTGTATACATATATTGATATGAATTTTCCAAACATAACCCTAAATCAAATCCTTGATTCAGAACTAAATTTAACAATATTCCTTATCCATGGGATTTTTATATATAAACTACAAATATATCTTTGAATATTCATAAATATTCACATACATTTCTATATCTTTACATACATTCATATACATTTGCACCCTAACGAAAACCAAATCCTACCCATAAATTAAACACAAAACTTAATCCAAAATGTAACACTAATACTGCTGAAAACCCTAATCATACATATTTTTATAAATTTATTGTCCCTTTAAAAAATATTTTATATATGAATGCAAAAATATGTATCTACATAATCATATGTATTTATATACAAATCAATACTCTAACTGTACCCCTAAAATTAAACATCAAAACATAATCCCTCAATTATATGTCACATTCATTGCCACAACTATAGATGGTAATTCTAAAAGTTATACGAATAATTTAAGCTCTTCTATTTCTACATTTAGCCATAAACAGAATCCTACATATCAACAAATACATATACAACCATATGCATATATATATAATTTATTCAAATATACATATCCAATCTCCAAGTGTAAAATTCAAGTTGAATCTATAATTACCTCTAATTATATCAATAGGCTTATGCATACTCATGAAATTATATACATATCATATATATATACATATATATACATATATACACATATATATGCATATCATATATATAAATATATGAATATACATATTCATTTGTATATTCTTTCATATATCAACACATTCATGCTTCTATTCATGTATCCAATCACATATATATTTTTAAAAGCTCATACATTGTCAAATCTAAAACATACTAACACCAAAGATATCTCTGAAAACAATCATATATATGATCAAATAAATTTATATGCAATTTTACATACATTCTCATAATCCTTCACAAAATATTCATAAATGTTCATATATATTCTCATAAAACCTATACCAAAAACAACAGTTAAATATACTACTTTTCTTAACCCTACCTTCATTCATTAAATATTCACACAATAAGACATATACTTATACAAACATGTATATATATTTTGATATATGTAGTTATATGTTTACATATAATTGTAATATATTTTCAAATAAATAATCCATGTATCAGGAAGCTATCTATAAACCAATATACAAACATTCTTGTAAACAGAAAACTATATGTATATGTTTGAGTATATACTCATACTCAATTCATTTTTACATAAAATCACATAGATATTATATGTTTGTACTCATTTCCCTAGGCATACCCCAGATTTAACATGTAATATTAAAATACTACTTAACTTAAAATATGTATAAATAAAAGTTAAAATATTTGTGAATATTATATATATTATTAATTTTATATAAATATTTATATTAATATATCTTTGTATATATGTTGCAATGGTTATCCTCCCCCTAAACCTAGGTCATAACTGAAAACTCACCTGACCCTACTATTAAGTGTAAGATTTTTCAGCTGGGTGTGGTGGCTCACGCCTGTAATCCCAGCACTTTGGGAGGCTGAGACAGGAGAATCGCGAGTTCAAAGCCAGCCTCAGCAACAGCGAGGAGCTAGCTAAGCAACTCAATGAGACCCTGTCTCTACATAAAACACAAAATAGGGCTGGGGATGTGGCTCAGTGGTCGAGTGCCCCTGAGTTCAATCTCCAGTACCAAAAATTTTTTTTAAAGTGTAAGATTTTTCTACAAAAATTATAAATATTACTTTGAATATTCATATATATTTTAATATATATAATCTTATATATGTTTATATTCATTTATATATATGTATATATCCTAATGGTAATCAAACTCCTCCCCATTTATTTCAATATATATTCAGTTATATAATCATAACATATTTTAAGACTATATTGTAAACCTACATGTCAAAAATAAGTATAAATTCATATTCATTTAAATATTTTAATTTGTATTTTAAGATATATATTCATATTTTTATTCTATATATGGATAGAAATATTCAAACACTATATTAAACCTATTTTTGTACATTAGTCTGATACCTACCATTCAACCTCATAGAAACCTCTATACATATAAATCATAACATTTTACATAAATAGGAATATTTATGTAAAATGTAAAAATTAACAAATTCACATAAAATTACATAGATATTATATATATAGTCATTTCCATAGGCATAACCCAGGTTTCACACATAACAATACCACTTGACTAAAAATATTCATAAATATTTATATATTTCTATATATATTAATTCTAGACTTTTATATAGAGATATATGTTCCAATGTTTTACCATCTCCTAAACCTAAGTTGTAACTCAGAACTAAACCTAACCCAACATGTATCTGTGATCTTCTATATAAACATAAATATTGCTTTGAATATACACATGCTTTCAGATATATATTCCTATATATGTTTACATACATTCATATCTATCTATATATGTAATTTCCTAATGGTAACCAAAAACTCCTCATACATTTTCATATATTTAGTTACATATACATAAATTATATATAAACCAAATTGTTAAAAGCTATCTCAAAAGAAAAACATATACAAATCAATATCCATTCAAATATTTTCTGTATTTTAATATATATTCATATTTGTATTAATAAAATCAGATGAGAACCACAGATAGTCCATATATACAGTCATTTCCATAGGCAAACCTTAGGTTTCACACCTAATATAATGTTTATCTTTAAATTATCAGTATATAAAATATTCATATTTATAATTTATATATAACATCACTTCCATATTTATATTTGTGCTCATATATTTTGATATAAATGTTCCAGTGTTAACTGTAGCCCCAAACTAAGCCATAACGCAGAACTAAACCTATCCCTACACATACCTGTGAGCTTTTTATTCAAAAATTACAAATGTAGTTTTGAATATTCATCTATATTTTACATACGTATTCCCATTTACATTTATATACATTCATGTGTGTGTGTACGTGAATTGTAATCATACTCCTAACCATAAATTTTCATATATATTCAGTTACATATACCTAAATTATAAAGAAACATACATGTAAACATCTATCTCAAAAAATAACCATATATGGGCTGGGATTGTGGCTCAGCGGTAGAGCGCTTGCCTCGCATGCATGAGGCCCTGGGTTCGATCCTCAGCACCACATACAAACCAATAAAATAAAGACATTGTGTCCATCTACAACTAAAAAAAATATTAAAAATAAAAAACTTTAAAAAAATAACCATATAAAAATCCATATACATTTACATATTTTATGAATATCTTTACATATTTATATTTATGTATGGGTAAAAATGTTCAAACCCTAAATTAAACTTCATTTTTTTCTACACTAGTTCCATACCTCACAGAATCCTCCTTATATATATATAAATCATAACACTTTACATGAATGCACCTATATATCTGGGTATGTAAATTCATAAATTCACATAAAAACCCAGAGATATTGTATGTATATGCTCATTCTCATAGGCATACCTCAGATTTCACTCATAATATAACAATACTGCTTACCTTAAAATTTCAATTGATAAAATATATATATTTATAAATTTCTATATATAATATTAATTCTATATTTATGTTTACATACTTATATTGATATATATGTTCCAATGTTAAACCTTCCTTAGTCCTAGGCCATAACTGAGAACTAAGCTTAGACCTAAACATAACCATGAATGTTTTGTATAAAAACTATAAATATTATTGTGAATACCCATATGTTTTTATATATTTATACATATATTTACATAAATTCATATATATGTGTGTGTATATATATATAACTCACAGACATATATACACACACATATATATATACCTTAATGGTAGCCAAACCAGAATATTAATTTTCACAAATATTCAATTACATATACATAAACTTCATAAATTGTGAACATCCATCTCAGAGAAAAGTAACTATAAATCTGTATCCAGGGCTGGGGTTGTGGCTCAGTGGTAGAGCGCTTGCCTAGCAAGTGTGAGGCATTGAGTTCGATTCTCAGCACCACATGTATAAAATAAAGGTCCACTGACAAATAAAAAAATATTTTTTTAAAAAATCTGTATCCATTTAAATATTTCCATATATATGTGCATAAACATTCAAACCCTAAAGTAACTGTACTTTTCCACCTTAGTCCTGTACCTACCAGCAGAACTCACAGAAATCTCCACATACACGAATCACTACATTTTACATGAATGAACCTATATATTTGGTACATAAATTCATCAGTTCACTCAGGTGCAGTGACACATGCCTGTAGTCCCAGCAAATAGGGAGGCTGAGACAGGGGGATCACGAGTTCAAAGCCAGCCTCACCAAAAGTGAGGTGCTGAGCAACTCAGTGAGACCCTGTCTCTACATAAAACACAAAATAGGGCAGAGATGTGGCTCAGTGGTTGAGTGCCCCTGAGCTTAATCCTAGGTACTCCCCTAAAAATTTATAAATTCACGTGAGAAAGCAGAGATACTCTCTCTATATATATATCTCCTCATTTCCATAGGCATACACCAGATTTAACCCATAATATAACAATACTGATTATTTTTAAGTATCCATAGAGAGAAGTACATACATTTATAAATTTTCATACATATTATTTCTATTCATATTTATATAAATTTATATTAATGTGTTCTAATGTTAAACCTACACCTAAACACATGTTGTAACATAGAATATAAACCTATTCCTACCCATAAATGTGAGAATTTTTATAAAATTTATAAATATTACTTTGAATACCCATCTACATTTTCACATATATAGTTCTCTATATGGTTTTATTCACATGTATATGTAGATACTTTAATGGTAACCAAAATTTCTTTGCATAATATATATATTATGTAACAAATATATATTCTGTAACAATTCATATATATTCTGTAACAAATATATAAACTATATATAAACCAAATTGTAAACATCCATCCCAAAAGAAAAATGATATACATATACATTTTAATATTTTTATACATATTGTTACATATATACTTATATTTGTATTTATATATGGATAAAATATACAAACTATAAACTCAAGCTATTTTTCTACAATACTCTTGTACATATCAAAACACTTCACATAAAACTCTATACATATAAACCATAATACTTTATATGAATATCCCTAAATATTTCAGAAATTATATTCACAAACTTACATGAAAACCCATGATGTCATATGTATGTGTGTGTGTGTATATATTTATTTCCATTAGTATAACAGATTTGACAGGAAATGTAACAATATGGCATATTTTAAAGTATTCATAAAGTATTTATATTTATAAATTTCTATATGTATATTACTTCTATATTTATATATATGCATATGTATTGATATATTGATATATATTTAAGTTCAAATGATAACCCTCCCCATAAACTTTGGTAGTTACTCAAAATCTAAACCTAACCATATTCATGACTGAGATATTTTATATAAAAATCACCAATATTACTTTGGATGGCCTCATATATTTTCACACATATATTTCCATGGATTTTTTAAAATATTTATTTATTTTTTCAGTTGTAGGTGGATAGAATATCTTTATTTTATTTTTATGTGGTGCTGAGGATCGAACCCAGTGCCTCACGCGTGCTAGGTGAGCACGCTACCACTGCGCCATAACCCCAGCCCCCCATGGATGTTTTTATACATTCATATATATATTTATATAACCTATGAGTGACCAAATACCTCCCAATAAATTCTTTATACATTCAGTTATATAATCATATCCTATATCTGAACCACAATGTAAAAATGCCCCTCAGAAGAAAAATAACTATGTAAATATTTATCCATTTAAATATTTTATGTATTTTTTCACATATATGTATATTTGTATTCATACAAATATTCATATACACAATGTAGGGTTGTGAGAATTACTTGTAATGTTTAGTTGCCCTAGGATAGTGTGACTTACCTATAGTGTTTAATTGGTGTGCATTAAATGCTAGTTGGGGTGCTCCAGCACACCCAACACTTTTTGCATTAATTGTTTATATTTGAAGATTGGTATGATTGAATATACGCTTGCATTTAAAGTCAATCTGCCTCCAACTGATTATTTTTTTAAATATTTATTTTTTAGTTGTAGGTGGACAGAATATCTTTATTTTATTTTTATGTGGTGCTGAGGATCGAACCCAGTGCCTCCCACGTGCTAGGCAAGCACGCTACCACTGCGCCATAACCCCAGCCCCTCCAAGTGATTATTAATTGCGCTGCTTGCAGCACCTACAAACACCTCACAGAATCCTCTATACATATAAACCATAACACTTACATAAAAGTACCTATATATTTGGGGAAAAAAATTCATAAATTCATATAAAAAAGCATAGTTTACAGATATTCTCATTTTCATAAGCATACCCCAGATTTCACACATAATAAAACAATACCTCTTACCTTAAAAGTATTCATAGATAAAAGTACATATTTATAAAGTTTTATATATAATATTACTTCAATATTCATATTTTTATTCATATATATGTTCCAGTGGTAGACTGCCACCTAAACCTTGGTCATAACTCAAAACTAACCTAACTCTACCTACAACCATGAGACTTTTTGTAGAATAAATATAAATATTATCAAATAAGCCTATATATTTTCACATATATATTTTATATGTTTATATACATTCATTTATATGTATGTACCCTTTTGTAACCAAAATCCTAAACATAATTTTTCATATATAATTAGTCACATATACATAAATTATATATTAACCAAATTGTAAACACTCATTTTAAAAGAAAAATAACTATATTCAAATCCATATACATTTACATATTTTCATGCATACTTTTAAATATATCCATATTTGTATTCATATATAAGTATAAAATGTTCAAACCTAAACTAACCCTAACCATTACTCTACATTAGTCCTATACATAAAAATACACCTCACAGAAACCTCTTTACATATAAACCATGACCACTTACATGAATGTACCTATATATTTGGGGATATAAATTCATAAATTCACATAAATGCTCATGGGTATTTTACATAGATAATCATTTCCATAGGCATACTCCACATTTTACATGCAATATAACAATACCACTTATTTAAAAGTATCCACTGATTAAAAGTATATGTATTTATAAATTTTCATTTATATAATTACTACTATATTCATGTTTATATAAATATATATTGATATAGTCCAATATTAACCCTCCCCCCAAACTAGGCCATAACTCAGAACAACACCTAACCCTACCCATAACTATAAGCCTCTTAGACAAAAATTACAAATAGCATTTTTTATATCCATATATATTTTCACATATATTTTCCTACATATTTTAAATACATTCTTTTATATATGCATGCACAACAACCAAAATCATTTCCATACATTTTCATGTATATTCAATACATATACATTAATTATGTATAGACCACATTGTAAATATCCATGCCAGAAGAAAAACAACTATATACAAATCCATACCCATTGAAATATTTTCATGTATATTTTACATATACATTCATAATTGTATTCATATATATGAATAAAATGTTTAAAATCTAAAATAACCCTAAATAATTTTTGATCTTAGTTCTGTAGCTAACAATACACCTCACAGAAATGACTATACATATAATTCCTAATGCTTTACATAAAAACCTGTATATTTAAGGATATAAATTCATAAATTCACATATGATCCCATAGATATTTTATATATATTTTCTATTCCATGGGCATACCCTAGATTTAACACATAGTATAACAAAACCACATACCTTAAAAAATCCAAAGATAAGTGTATATTTATAAATGTTCACATATGATATTAATTCTATATTCATTTATTTTCTTATATATTGACATATATGATCAAGTGGTAACTCGTCTCCCAAATCTAACCTGTAACTGAATGTAACATAACCCTATCCATAACTGTGAGCATTTTATTAAAAAATTATAAAAATTTTTAATATCCATAAGTATTCTACATATATATTCCTATATGTTCATCTACATTCACATATATGTATATATCCTACATTTACCAAAACATTATACATAAATTTTTATATATATGCAGTTACATATTCATAACCTATATATAAACAAATTCTACACATCCACCTCAAAATAAAATTAAATATCTACAAATTCATATACCTTTAAATATTTTCATTCATATTTTTACATACATATTTGTATTTGAATTCATATATATGGATAAAAATGTTAAAATCCTTAACTAATCTTAATTATTTTACTACAGGTAATCCTATACCTACCAAAACACCTGAAAAGAAAACTCTATGTCTATAAATCTTAACATTTTCACATGAATGTACCTATATATTTTGAAATATAAATTTATAAATCCACATAAAATCCACATATATATATTCATTTGCATAAATATAATGCAGATTTATCACTTAACAATACCATATGCCTTAAAAATATTCATACATAAAAGTACATATATTTTTACATTTTACATGTAACTTCTATATTCATATTTATATACATATATATTGATATAAATGTTCCAACTCCTCCTAAGCCTAGGCTATAACTCAGAGATAAACCCATTCCTACCCATAATCATGAGCCTTTTATACATAAATTCTGAATATTAATTGAATTACTTTATATATATTTTCCATCATATATATTTAACATACATATTCCTATATCTGTTTATATACTTTTATATATAAACAGATATAGTTTATATACTTTTATATATCTATATATGTACCCAAATGTTAACCAAAATCCTACCCACAAATTTTTATACATATTTAGTTACATACTCATAACATATCTAAACTAAATTGTGTATATCCATCCTGTATATTTTTACATATATATCAAAAATTGTATCTATATATATGAATAATACATTCAAATCCTATACTAACTTCACCTGTATTTATACACTTAGCTCAGTACCTACCAATACTCCTCATAAATACCTCTGTACAAATAATCCAGAACACTTCACATAAAGGTACTTACATATTTGGGGATATAAATTTATATATTCACATAGAAAACCATAGATATTTTATGTTCACGTATATCTCTATAAGTATACCCTGGATTTAACACATAACAACAATGCTTACCCTAAAAGTACCCATAAATAAATGTAACTATGTTTACCCAATTTCATATAATTTCACTTCTATATCATATTTATATACATATATATTGATATATATGTTCCAGCAATAACCCTTCCCCTAAACCTGGTCCATAACTAAGAACTAAACCCAACCCTAACTATAAATGTAAAATTTATATACAAAAATATAAATATTATGTTGAATTTTCATATATATTATTACATATGTAAATCTTTTTTGTTTATATACATTTACATTTATATGTATGTATCCTAACATAACCAAAATCCTACCCAAATTTTTCATATAGTTACATATTCATAACCTATACTTAAACCCAATTATAAACATCAATCTCAAAAGAAAACTAACTATATACAAATCCATATATTTAATATTTTATGTATATTTTACATATATTCAGATTTGTTTTTATATATATGGATAAAAATATTCAAACTCTAAACTATTCTCACACTTTTCTACACTTAGTCATATACCTAGCAATAGGAAATACAGAAACCTGTATACATATAAACCAACATTTTACATGAATGTACCTGTATATTATGGAATATAAATTCATAAGCATCTTTACATATAAAAAATTAGTTTTCATTAATATATATTGTGAGATATTTATAAATTATCATACAAATCCATATATGTTTTATATGTTCAATTCCATAGTCATAATTTATCTTTAACAAAAAAAATCCTCCTTAACATAAAACTTTTGTAGAAAAAAGCACTTATAATTATATATTTTATGTTTGCTTATATATTTATATTTATATCCATATATATGTTCAATCCTTGTTCAATCCCTAACCCTAACTCCAATGCTTGTCTGTAACTCAGAATTAAGCCTGACACTACACCTAAACAAAAGCTTTCATATGTAAAATATAGATATTTCTTTGAATATCCACATGAATTTTTATACATGTATTTACATATATAATTATATACATTTGTATACTTATATACTTATAACTCCAATGTTAATCATAATCTTCTTGCTTAAAAACCCCAAATCTTACTTCTAAACCAAACTGTAATATAACTGAAAAGACTAAACATGCTTCTATATATTTATAATTATACTTTTATAAATATTTATATGCACATAAATAAATGCCTACATATATATATTTGTAAGAAATTACTACCATAACTCCAACTGTATTCCTGATATTAAACAATATTAATCCCTATGTCTGCAGACCAAATTCACAACTATAACTCTATATACTTAATTCAAAAGGTTGTACAAAGACTTAAGAGCTGTTCTAATTCTACCCAAACCCTAAATCTTTTTATACATCTTGACAAATATATATATGTATGTAATATGCATATGCCTATAAATTCTGTACTCAAACATGTACATCTAAACCCAAAGGGTAAACAATGTTAATTCTATAATTACCCCTAAACATAACCATATTTTTATGTATGATTATAAATTTATTTATATATATTCATTTGTACTTTCATGCACATATAGTGATAAGTATGTCCCTAGATTTCCACTAATATATCCATATATGTATATATTTTTTATGCAGGTATTATATAAATATGGCAAAATAAGGGAACTGGTTTTTCAATGATTCTAATTTGGGATGAATTCATCAATTATAGGAAGACTCACCATGGGGTAAGGTGAAAAACAGAAAAAGTAGTCAGGAAAATATGATTAACTTCAAAAGCATTACAGCTTTCTCTTGCTATTGCTTTGTTTGTCTATAACTCAGTAGGAGAAACACAAGTTTTTATCTTGTATTTTTGTCATGCAGTTGTAATTTATTTCAGTAGTTTAGAAAACAAAAATACATGTTTACTTACCATAAGGGAACCTGGACCTCTGATGTACATTAATATTTAGGAATCTAATTTTTAAATTAATTTTATTTTTAATTTCAAATAAAATTTTAATTTTCTTAAAATCATTTTTAAAAGTATATATTTTTACATACTCACATTATTCAACCCTAATCCTAAAACTTTTACACTTATTCTAACCCTGAACATATTCATATCTATATGCACACTTTTAAAATCCTTCATATATTCACATAAAAATTTACAAATATGTGTATATGTGTGTATTCTCAAATAAATTCTTTTATATTTAATCCAACACTTAAACATAGCACAAACTATATGAGTGTCAGATATCAGGTGAGGATATGATGAGTCTATAGGAGGTCCTAGTGATTGAATTATGTGAGTGTTAGAAGTGACACTAAAGGTATTATATGAGTGTCAGAGCTCAATTTGAGTGTATTATGTGAGTATCAGAGACCACAGTGTGGGTATTATGTAAGTGTCAGACACCACAGTGAGAGTGTTATATGATTGACAAAGGCCTCATTTGGTATATGTTGTAAATATCAGAGGGACCATACTGAAGATACCATGTGAGTATCAGAGGTGATGGTACTCCTTGAGTACCAGAAGCCACAGTCAGGGCATTATGTCAGTGTCAATGGCCAAGTGAAGTTATTATATGACTGTCACAGGCACCAGTAAGGGTACTATGTAAGAGTTGGAGGTCACAGTGCAGATATTATGTCAGTGTCATAGGTCAACTGAGGATATTATGTGAGTGTCAGAGGTACCAGTGAGAATATTATATCAGTGTCAGAGGCCAAGCGAACATATAATGTGATTGTCAGAAGCCACAGAAAATGTATTATGTGAGTGTCAGAATTCCCATGAGGGTATTATGCCAGTGTTATAGGTCACAGTGTGGTTATCATGTGACTATTAGAGGTCAAAATGGTGGTATTATGTGAGTGTCAAAGATCACAGTGAGGGTATCATATCTGCGAGAAATCACAGTGTGGATATCACTTGAGTGTCAGAAGCCATGTTGAGGGCAATCCCTGAATGTCAGTGGCCACAGTGAAGGTATACTTTCAGTGTCAGAGGCCACAGTGACTGTGAGTGTCAGAGGTCACAGTGAGGGTATTATGTGTTCACAGTTCAGAGTTCACAGTGAAGACATGTGAGTGTCAGAGACCACACTGAGGATATTATATCAGTGTCAGAGAACAAGTGAGGATATTAGATCAGTGTCAGAGGCCACATTGATGATAATATGTAAGTATCAGGGGCCACAGTGAAGGATTTATATGTCAGGTGAGGATAAGATGTGACTGACAGAGGTCACATTGCTTCCATATTGTTAGTGTCAGAGGACACAGTGAGGGTATTATGTGAATGATAGATGTCAAAGTGAGGATATTGTATCAGCATAAAAATGATACTTGAAGATACTATGTGTCTATCTATATATAGTCTATATTTTTATACAATTAATAACATAATTCTAACTATTTTCCTAAAATTATACATCAAAACATAATCCCTATGTGTTAACCCCATATTCACAGCCCTAATTATAGATGCTAAACTCTAAAGGATATACAAATTCTCAAAGCTCTTCTAATTCTACCCAAAAGCTAAATCTCAATCTACATATTAACAAATATTCATATATATATATACACATGAATATACACATATACAAACATATATATCTAAACTTTACATATAAATTAATGTTAAAATTACCTGTACTCATCCCAATAACATTATGCATACTTGTAAATATATGTGTATTTTTATCCATATATAGATATAAATACATTCACCTATCTAGTCATGTATATATATAATACATATATAAATACATATATATTTACATACTCATACATATAGTTTCCCTAGCCTGAAATTAACTTTAACACTAGCATTATATTTGAAAATATTACAAATATAATCAGATACACTTATATATATTTAATTTTATATATATTCACACATTTCTTTACAAATATGTTCATGTATATTTGTATATATTCTAATAAAAACCTATACTTAAACCAACACTTAAATACACTCCTTACCATAATACTACCACAATCTATAAAATACAAATATAAACCCACGTTTTATATGAATATTCATACATACTTTGACATATTTTTATATACACTTCTGTCATGTTTTTATATATTCATTAATATATTCATAATGCATCTCTAAACCAAATTGTAAACATCCATCTGAACAGAAATATAACCATATACAAACCTATATACATTTATAAATTTTCATGCACATGTTTACAGACATATATCCATATTTGTATTCATATGTATAAATATAATTGTTCAAACCCTAACCCTAACCTTATTTCTATTCTTAGTTCTATCTCTACAACTACAACTAAACAAAAACCTCTATACTTATAAAACATAACATTTTACAGGAATGTACCTATATATTTGGGGATATAAATATATAAATTCACATAATAATCTCACTACACATTCATTTATATACAATTCTTTAGGCATTTGCTATCTTTTACAAAAAACATAACCAACACCATTACCATTAACCAATCCATAAATACAAGTATATATTTATATATTTTCACATTTAATTTTACTTATACATTCATATTTATATTTATATATATTGACATATTTGTTTCATTATTAATCCTCTCCCTAAACCTAGTCTGTATCTTAAAACTAACCCTAAAATTACCCATAACCATAGAATTCTATGTATAAACTATAAATATTATGTTGAATATCCATATATATCTTCATACACATTTATGTCTTTATATAGATTTTATAAATATATGTATACACCACAATGATAATGATAATCCTATCCCTAAATGAAACACAAATTCTAATCAATAAACAAACTAGAAGACAACAGAAAACTTTAAACATACTCATGTGCATTTATAAATTTATTATCCTTTTCATTAAATATTTTACATACACATACAAAAATATCTACATATATATTTGTATTTACATACAAATTACTACCATAACTCTTGCTATATCCACTGTATTTTTATCACTATAAATTAGGTTTTAAAACACCAAAACTTAACCTCATTCTGCCCCAAGCCTAAATGAAACCCTGCATTTTGGCAAATACATGTGTGTGTCTGTGTATGTGTATGTGTATGTGTACACATATGTATATACATTCATTTGAACAAACATACATATCCAAACTCATGTGTAAAATTAATGTTAAATCTATAATTACTACTAAATATAACCAGAGTCTTATGTATATTTATATGTATACATACATGTTTATTTGTATTTTATGCATATATAATGATAAATATATTCATATTTCCATTTATGTATCCAATCATACATTTTACATATTCATACATTATTGTACCTCAAACGTGAAACTAACTTACCAGTAACACTCACTTTGAGTATATTTATATCTATATTCAGATGTATTTATACATATAATTAGACTTATATTCACATGTACCTTCACAAATCTATTCAAGTATATTTCTATACATATTTTTGTGGAAACTTTTACTTAAATCAACACTTCAACATTGTCCCGATGATAACACTCCCAATCCACAAAGTATTTACATACAAAACCACATGAATTTATATGAATATTCATATATATTTTTGCATATATATTTATATACTCATTTATCTTTCATACATATATTTTTATATATAATTTTATATATGCATAACCTATATCTAAACTGAATTGCAAAAACCCACCTAAACATAAACCTAACCATACAAAGTCATATGATTTTACATATTTTACATATATATTCGTATTTGCTGTCATGTATGGGTCTATGTTCAAACCCTTACCTTAACCCTAGCTCTGGTTCTAAACTTAGATTTATCCCTACCACTACTCCTAAACACAAACTGCTTTGCATATAAACCAAAATAATTCACATGAATATACATATATATTGTGGGATATAATTTTATAAATTCACATAGAAATTTACATATATTTTCATATATGTTCATTTTTATAGACATACCTTATCTTTAATACAGAACATAACAATCCCCCTTACCCAAAACCTATCCATAGATAAAAGCATATATATTTATATATTTTCATATATAATTGATATTCATATAAATTTATGTATTAATATATATCTTCACTTCCTAATGCTTACCTTAACACTACTCCATAAGTCAGAACTAAGTGTACACTACACTTCAACATAAGTCTTCTGTATTTAATCTTTGAATATTACTTTGAATATCCATATGTATTTTCACATATATATTCATACATATCTTTACGTACTTTCATATATTAGGTGCACCCTAACAATAACCATAATCCTACCCCAAAATGAAATTTAAATCTTAATCCTAGCTGGGCGCAGTGGTGCACTCCTGTAATCCCATCACTTTGGGAGGCTGAGGCAGGAGAATCATGAGTTCAAAGCCAGCCTCAGCAATGGTGAGGTGCTAAGCAACTCAGTGAGACCCTGTCTCTACATAAAACACAAAATAGGGCTGGGGATGTGGCTCAGTGGTCAAGTACCCCTGAGTTCAATCTCTGGTACCAAAAAAAATCTTAATCCTAAATCAAACCCTAACAAAACTCATAAACTCAATATTTCTCATGTATAGGTTTGTGTGTGTATATATACAATATTTTTATAAATAGTTTATATATGTATTTATATGTATCAATAAATATTTATATGTATTTATATGTATTCATATACATATCGCTACCATAACTTTAGTTACTGTTATTCTAGGCCACCACACAATAAGGAATGGGTGTGAAAGAATAGAAGTTCACTGGATAGATAAAATGGAATGAAGGAACATGTGGAGGGAAAGGTATAGAAAAGGCAGAATGAATGGGTGATCACTTTCCTATATTTATACATGAACACACGACCAGTGAAACTCCATATCATCGATAACCACTAGCATGGGATTCTAATTAAGTTAAACTCCATGTACACATCATATGTAAAAATATATTCTAGTGTCATGTATATCCAAAAAAATGAATTTTAAAAAGATAGTAGAAAGGAATTTGAATGTCTTCACCATAAAGAAGTGATAAATGTTTGAGGAGACAGATGTTTAACCTGGTTTGAACATTATAAAACACGTGTATGGATGTATTCCGTGGTACATCATAAATATGCACAGCTTTGTGTTTTTATGAACCACTTAAATTTAAGAAAAAGTAGAAATACATATAAATGTTAAAATTCATTCATGGATTCTTATCTAATCAAAACCAACTCATAAGCATATGGGCGCAGTGGCGCACGCCTATAATCCTAGCACTTGGGGAGGCTGAGCCAGGAGAATCACGAGTTCAAAGCCAGCCTCAGCAATGGCGAGGTGCTAAGCAACTCAGTGAGACCCTGTCTCTACATAAAACACAAACTAGGGCTGGGGACGTGGCTCAGTGGTTGAGTGCTCCTGAGTTCAATCCCTGGTACCAAAAAAATAAAAAATAAATAAGCATACATCTCAACCTTAACCCCTCATGTCGGCAGCGGCAAATAAATCATTGCTTTGAACTCCTGGTTTTGGACAGCTGGACTGCCACTTCTGAGAACCTTTCCACGGGAAGGTGTAGAAAGACTCTCCTGGTTGCAGGGGCCTGCTCTTAACGGGGCGTTCCAGGCCTGGCATGGAATGTATGAGTCCCACAGCTTTGAATTTAAATGCCTGTGAACCTTGGGTGGAGAGATACACGTGGACCTCAACAGCCTTGAGGCACCAGCTGCCTGAAGGAGGAAGAATTACCAGGCAAGTTATTTCCCACAGTCTCTTGCCTCTTGTTTACCCTTAAAAAACCCTTTCTAACAATAAATTGATTTGATGTGTTCCCCCATAAAGTAAAGATTGGCTGGCTTACTCCTTTTGTTATGATCAGACACATCAGGTCTTAGCTACCCATCAAGCCCTGGCTGTAAATATATTTCTTGTGTCCTTTGTTCTTATTTTTTTAAATTTTCTAATATTATTGTATTTTTATACCTTTATTTTATTTGTTTATATTTAGGTGGTGCTGAGGATTGAACCCAGTGCCTCACACATGCTACACAAGCGCTCTACCACTGAGCCACATCCCCAGCCCTATTTTGTGTTTTATGTAGAGACAGGGTCTCACTGAGCTGCTTAGCGCCTCGCCATTGCTGAGGCTGGCTTTGAACTCGCGATCCTCCTGTCTCAGCCCTCAAGTGCTAGTGTTTTTATTTTTTAATATTACTTTCTCAGCCATTTATTTCCAGCTGGTCCACCCCTATGACAGTTGCTTATTTCCTTGCAACACAGGGCCATGGTGAGACTCTCATATAAAATCAAATATTTTTCTATGATTTCATACATATTGTCATATATAGTCAAATATATGTGTGTATATGAATATTCACATCTAACACTAAACCTCATCCTACCCCTAAAAATATTCCTAACCTTAAAAATACCCTAACCATGAAATGTTCATATATAAAACCATATATTATTCATGTATGTTTTGACCTATATATTTATATTATCATATATGTTCATAAATGTGTTCATTTATATAGTCATACTGTATCCCAATCCAAACGGTAAAGATCCATCTAAACATAAAACACTTTGTGTATTAAATCATATATATTTGTAGGTTTTCATACATATATTTTGTGATCTATACATATTTATATTCACATATATGATGTACATGTTCATACATTGACACTTACCCTAATCTTATTTTGAAAGCTATTTCTAACCCTAACACTAGTCCTTATCATCAGACTCTATATATAAACCATGTATATTTAAGTGAATATTCACATATATTTGACATACGTATCCATGAATTCACTATAAAGGCATTTGTATGGTGAGGCATATTCATTCATGCTCCAAAAGGTATCTTTAAATCAAAATGTAACAGTCACCCGAAACATAAAATCCTCTCTATATTAAAGCATATATACTTTCACCAGGAAGTTATCATATTGGTTTCAGATTATAAACGAGATGTTATGGTGATATTAAAGGACACAGGACATATATTTCATTGATTTTAGAGACTGCAATATAAATAACCTGCTAGTATTAAAATCTATCATGGGATATCACGCTACTCTTAAGCACGAGGTTCAGGGTACACATTAGATTTAAAGGCACAGTTACTACATCCATTTTAGAAACTATAGTTTGGATATCATATTAGTGTTAAAGTCCTTGGAATGGCTCTGATTTCCATTTTTGATGTTGTAATAGGCAAACCATATTTATATTAAAGGCATATTTATATTAATATATTCTATTATATTAAAAGAGCAGCTCTTTTATCAGTTTTCCATGCAATTCTATGGATATATCAGTAATACAGGCCGCAGGACAGCTCTCCTATTAGCTTTAGAGGCTGCAGTATGGATAATGTATTGATACTGAGGTCTACAGGGAAGCTATCACATGAGTTTTAGATGACCACTATGGATATTATATTCATATTAAAGGGCACAGGGATTCTATCATGTTAGTTTAAAACGGTACAGTATGAATTTGAATTCAGCATTAAAAACCACATAGCAGCAATTTGTTTTAAGAGTAACATGTTTCTCATTTGCATATTAAATGCCCCAGGCTGGGCTATTACTCTGTCAGGTTTAGATGTTGGAGAGCATGTTAGTACCACTGGCCACACTGCAAATTGAAGGCCAGCCTATTGACATTCAGTCTCAAGGGGAAAAAAGTTAAAGGGAACTGTGGTCCAGCGGCTACTCACCCTTGGGTTTAATCTCAGTGCAAAAAACAAATCAAATATCTGAACAGACAGCTGAACAAAGAAAATAAAAAGATGGCAAATATTGGTACAAAATGATGCTCAGTATCACATACTATTAGGGGATCACAAATTGAAGTAATAGTGAGGTAGCATGGCACTGCTACCAGAACTGCTAAACTCTAAGACTGCCAGTACACCAAGAGCTATGGGACGTGGGCCCCCAGCACCCAGGCATTGCTGGAAAGACCCATGGCACAGCTACTTGGAAGACCATGTGCCAGTCCTTTCCAAAACAGAACAATTCTAATCTATGATCCAGTTGTGTGCCTATTACTTATCTCCTTTCAACAAGTATTCTGATAAAGCGTATCTAACCAAAAGTGCCATGCAGCTGTGCACAGTAGATATACTGGTGCTAGTCAGGGTTTTAAAATGGGAATGTCTTTCCACAGCAGAATGAACAACCCACACAGAATGGAAAGGAACGAACCACAGCCTACAGAGACGCAGGTGGACACCACCTGTCCTGCTGCCAAGTGCTGCAGGCAGCATGCAGAGGCGGCCTGCCGTGTGGTGCGACTTTCACCATGTTCTAGAAAAGACGAAGTTACAGTCCGATGAGGATGTGCGCAGGATGAATGCCAGGAGTGTCCCCATGCAGGAGTCTCTGTCCACAGGGAGGCGGGGTGCACCAACGGCCCTGTGCATGGTTGTGTTCAGCAACTCAGCAACTCCCTGAACCACTTCCTGTACAGACATTTGTGGAGTTTTAGTCATTTAGGCCTGATGGGTTATTAACTCAGGCTCCAGCTTCTTTCACCAAGGAGCTGAACTGAAAGTTGCAAGATTTTAGTGAGAGCTTGGTCTTCCTCGGGACCATCTTGAATCCTGAAGCTGCCCTAGAGACCTAGAGTTCTTTCTAGAACAAAAGACCCTCTTATCACCCCAAACATTCCCCAAGATTTAGGAGCCTCATGCAAGGAACCGAGGTCCAAGAACAACTGTTACCCTAAAAGATGCTCCTACCGCCCCTCTCATTCAGGAAATGAGGATTTGGGGAACTCGGAACCAGGACCAAGGGGCAGTCTAATGTGTTTTTATTATCACAACGTGTAATCTGGAGCAGTGCTGAATACACTGCTCACAATGGAACAACCAGCGAGCTGCAAGGCAGAAGCTAGGACGCAGGTTTCCCACTGTGAGGAGAGCTTACAGAGCAGCAGGGTGAAGTCAGAGTCATGTAGGTCCTAATAGATCAGGATCTACTGAATGCACGTCAGTATGAACTCATGCACAGATGGTTTGACAAAAACATAGTCACAATATGTGGGGATGAGGATGAGATCACACATGTAACTGTCTTTGCGTTGACAGTTCACTTGGAGTCAAGATGCAACGGGCATATTCAGCTGTCAGGTAAAAGATTTTATATCACCCTTTAGATGCTCTATCGTGGATTCTACAATAGAAATAAAGTCCCCAGGGCAGCTGTTATATCAGTTTTCAATGATGCACTGTGGGTATTACATCACTCTTAATGGCCAAGGGCATATATAATATTAGCTCAAAATGCTTTATCATGGATATTATTTTTGTATAAAAGACTACAGAGTAGTTATTATATGTTGTGGATGCTATAGTATGCATACTATATTGATATTCAAGGTCCATTAAATCTACTATAATAATTTTAAATATTGTGTAATGGATAATATACTAGTGCTAAAACCTCAAAGAAGTTATTATATTAGTTGTACTTGTGATAGTATGGATATTACATCAATACTCAATGATGCAGGGCATCTATTATATCCATTTTAGATGTTATAGTATGGATATATTAGTATCAAATGCCACAGGTTAATAGTTATGTTAATTTTAGAAGCTCAAGAATGCATATCATGTTATGATTAAAATCAATGTGGTAGGGCTAGGGCTGTAGCTCAGTGGTAGAGCGCTTGCCTAGCATGCGTGAAGCACTGGGTTCAATCCTCAGCACCACATACAAACAATAAATGAATAAAATAAAGATCCATCAACAACTAAGAAAATATTTTTTAAAAAACCAATGTGGTAGTTAATATATTAATTTTAGTAGTACCTCATAATTATCATATTAGTTTAATGGCCATAAAGCAGATATTTTATTAGCTTAGGGTGGTATAAAATGAATATTATGCTAATGTTAAAGGATACAAAGCACCTGTTTATCAGTTTTAGATGTTACGTTATGGATGATAAAGGAATATTAAAATCAACCAGAAAGTTATTATATTGATTTCATGGGTTATAGAAAGGATGTTATAGTAATATTAGAGGCAACAGGATATGTAATTCATTGGTTTAAGAGGCCATAACATGAATATTATATTCGTATTGAAAGGTACAGGAGAGCTGGCATATTAGTTTCACATGTTAGGCTAAAGATAACACATTACAATTTATAGGCCACAACACAGCTACTATATCCATATTATAGACTATAGTTTGGGTATCATATTAGAATTTAAGTCCTATGAGTGTCTCTGATAACATTTTTGATGTAATAGAAAAACTATACTAATATCCGAGGCCACAGCGCAGCACTTTTATCAGTTTTCCATGCTATTGTATAAATACATCAGGCCATGGACAGATCTCCTATTAGATCTATAGGTCACAGTATGGATATTGTATAATACTGACGTCTACAAGGAAGGTATTATCTGAGTTTTAGATGTCCACTATGGATGTTATAATCATACTAAAGGGCACAGGGGAATCTATTGCATTAGTTTAACATGGTACAATATTAACTTTTAGCACTAAAACCACATGACAGTTGTTAGTCTGGGAGGGCACAACATGTTTATCATATCCATAATAAGGGCCCCAGTCCAGGCAGCTATTATGATAGGTTTAGATGTTATAGTATGGATTTCATATTAGTACAAACAGCTACAAGGCAGCAGCTATGTAGTATTTTTGATGCTATAGTGTGGATGCAATCTCTATTGAAAGACCACAGGACGGTTTTTATATTAGTTTCAGAGGCCACATTTTTTTATTATATTAATGTTAAAGGACTCAGGGAAGCTATTATGTTGGGTTTGGATGCAAAATAACGGTTAATATGTTCATATTGACAGTCACAGGGCATCTAATGTATTACATTTAAATGCTAAACTATGAATATTATGTTAAAGTTAAAGGCATCAGAGCACCTATTATATTAGTTTTAGAGGGTATAGAATAGACATCTTAGTATTAAAGACAATAGCAGCTAATTTATTACTCTGGGTAATTCATTAGCATTACAGACTACAAAACCACATTAGCATGATTACAGTATATGGTGTCAGTCAGTATATGGTAGTATATACATCAGGAAGGCGGCCCGCCCTCTGGCGGCTACCGAGACTCAATGCAGCATGCGGTTCACATGCGCCCCCTGTTGGCATCGCTGAGTATAGACAACATTGAGTAATGTATCTTAGATTATTCAAGGACATGACTTTGGAAATTCGAGTTCCAATCAAACCCACTATGAATAATAGTTTTCAAAACACATGGGTGCAAAAATTGTTTTCAAACTGTGTGGAGTGAAATTAATGTGGACACAAACTGAAACTCCTACAAAATTAATTCAAAAATATGTCATTAAATTTGAGAAAACAAAATATTCTAGAAGGAAACAGATAAAAATCTATGTAATTGTAGAATTAGTAATTGTGTGTGTGTGTGTGTGTGTGTGTGTGTGTGTGTGTGTGATGACACTGGGGATCACACACTGGGCCTCATAATGGACAAGCTCTAAGACCCAGCCACATCCCCAGCCCTTGGTGATGAGTCAGCATACACTACCCAAACCCAATTGACAGAAGAAAAATACTGATAACATGGACTTATAAAATCAACTTTTTACCGTGTGAAATGTTGCATGCCTAATATCCTAACTGCTCAAAAGTCTGAGGCAGAAGAATTGCAAATTAGAGGCAAGCCTTAGTGAGACTGTTTGAAAGAAATGCTGGGGATGTGGCTCAGTTGTTAATCACCCCTGAGTTCAATACCCAGTGCCAAATAAAGTAAATATCTGAACAAACACCTGACAAGAAAATATAAAGATGGGAAATCATTATAAAAAATGACGCTCACTATCACATAATATTAGGGAATCACAAATTAAAACAACAATGAGGTAGGAGAGCATTACTATGAGACTGCTAAACTTGAAGAAGTAGCAGTACACCCAGAGCTGAAGGACGTGGGACACAAGCACTCTCAAGTATTTCTGGAAGGACACGTGGCACAGCCACTTTGGAAGACGGTGTGCCAGAACTTCTCAAGACAAAACAATTCTAATCTGTGACCCCACAGTGTGCCTATAATTTATTTGCATTTCAACAAGTGCTCTCAAAAATCATGTCTAGGGCCTGGGATTATGGTAGTGTGCTCGTCTAGCATGCATGAGGCACTGGGTTCAATCCTCAGCACCACGTAAAAATAAAATAAAGATATTCGGTCCACCTACAATTAAAAAATAAATATTTTTTTAAAAATCATGTCTAAGCAAAACTATCATGCAATTATAGATAGATCTATTGATGCTAATCAGATAAAAAGTCAGAATGTCTTTCCCCATCTGAATGCACAAAATACACACAATAGAAAGAAATGAACCACAAACCTGCACAGGGTCACAGATCCGTCCTACCTCCTGTGCTCCTACGCACAATATTCAGGCTGAAGAGGCACCATGCCATGTGGCCCACCTTCGATGATGTTCTGGAAAAGACAGAATTACAGTCAGACAAGGAGATGCACTGGGCCAGGAGGTTCCCCAGTGAAGAGGTCTCTGTCCACAGAGATTTGGGGTGCTTCATCTCCCTGTACTTGGTTGTGTTCAGCAACTCAGAAACTCCCTGAACCACTTGTTGTAAGACATTTGTGGAGCCTTAATTATTTAGGCCTGATGGGTTATTAATTCAATCTCCAGCTTCTATCCCCAAAGGAGATCAGGGATTGAAAGTACGCAGTACTTGGTCTTCCTCATAACCATCCTTGGTCTTCCTCATAACCATCCTTGGTCCTGAAGCTGCCCGAGAGACCCAACAAGCATCCTTATCAGAGGAAAAGACCTTCCTATCACCCTAAACTTTCTGAAAGATACAGAAGCCCCATTCACAGAACCACATCAAAGAACAAATGTTAGCATAAAAGATGCATTTGCCATCCCTGTCACTCACTAAAGATAAGAATTTGGGGAATTGTGTACCAGGAACTGGGGGCAGAGTCTAAATTGGTTATTCTTTAAATTATGTCACAACTTGTGATATAGAGCAATAATGCATTCATTGTTCATAATGGAAAAATAAATTAATTGCACGGCAGAAGCTAAGACCCAGTTTTCCCACTGTTGGCATAAGAAATTCTAGATCAGTAAAAGATGAAGTCAGTGATCTATGGCAATGGGTCAGAACGCACTGACTGCAGATCAGTATGATCTCATGATGGGATTCACACATGCACACATGGTTCCACATAAACACAGCTGCAACTGGGCGGGGTGTGGGTGAGAATACACATATAAACTTCTTGGCATTTTCAGTTCAGTTTGAGGGCCAAGATGCAATGGGATATCAGCTGTCAAAAAATTTTAACATCACATTTCAGTGCTCTAGTATGAATTTCATAATAGAACTAAAGTCCACAGGATGGCTATTATCTCAGATTTAGACGCTTTAGTATGGGCATTACACTAATATTAATGGCCAAGGGCAGATGTTATGTTAGCTTGAGATGCTTTATCATGGATGTTTTATGCATGCCTACAGGGTGGCTGTTATATTTGCTTCAGATTCTATAGCATGCAGAACCCTCGATGCACACCGGAGAACGTCCTTCAACTCACCACGGAGGCCTTCCCCACACGCCTACAATAGCCGCCTGCTCAGGGTAGCACTCCCACGTCAGGGACCCTCCTACACACTCAGGAAGCCCCCCACACACCTCAGAGGCCCTCCCTTTCCACCTGGAGAGCCATTCCTACACCGCTCAGGCACCGCCCCACCGGCCTAGAAGTCCTTTCCCACCCGCACCCGGGGCGCTTCCTGCCCAGCTCAACAGGCCACGCCTCCACACCGCAGAGCCTTCCCCGCTCCGGGGAAATCCCTACCACCCGGGAAGCCCACCCTGTACGTACCGAGGTTCCTCCCTACAGACCCCAGGCAGACCCCTGCCCACCACAGAGCCTTCAGTCCCGCGCTGCACACCTCGGAAGTGCCTGCCTGCACATCATCTCCGACTTGCCTCACCACTGGCCAGGAAGCCTCCCGCAGCTTCCGAGCCCGCCTTCCGCTTCCGAGCTCTGCCCGCTCGCCTCACACCTGCCACCTTCGCTCCGGAGGCCCCTGCACAACTGAGATGGCCCTCCCACCCGGGCCGCACCCCTGGTCTGGCCGCGTCGGGGAGGCTGCAGGGGACCGCTGGCAGCTGCGCTGCGCTCCTTTGCGGTGCTCGTGCACGGGGTGCTCCCTGGCAGCGCCCGGTTGGGCAGGCTGTGCAGTGCGTCTGCGGGTAGCCAGGGGCCGGCAGTGGACGCCTCCCCGCGGGGTTCTCTGCGCTGGGTGAGGAAGCAGAGAACAGCGCTGGCTGTTGGAGCGGAGGAGTCGGAGGTCTGGGGGTCCATTGTCAAAATGCAGTTTTCAAAGAGGTGGCCGAGGAACAGTGGCCATTCCCGCAGCTCCGAGGCTGGGGGCTCGCGTGGCCAGGAGTGCCCTTCTCGGGGAGGTGAGCGCACGGGGAAAGGAACCGCCGCCCTGCCCACCCGACAGCCGTCGCTGGGAAGCCGGGCACCCCAGCGAGGCTGCGGACCCGAGCCGAGCTCGGGCGGCCGCGGGCGGGAGGCTGACGGGTCTCAGAGCGCTGGAGAACCTGGCGCGGGACGGACCGGGAGCGCGCTGCTCTGGAGGCCCGGAGGCCGCGAGGCCACACGTCCGGGCACAGGAAAGGCGTGGTCAGCCAGCCACGCAGCGTAAACGAGGTGTGGGACCCGACCAGGTCCCGCGCCGCGCTGACCGCACGCTCCCGGCACGCCTGGGCCTTCACAGATCAGAGAGGCCGGGAGAGGCTCCCAGCCCTCCCGCTCCGAGCAGCCAGCGGCGAGCGGCCGGCAGCGGGAGGAGGCCAGCGGGCCGCGCGCCCCGTCGGCCTGGCCGGGTGACCAGCTGAGAGCCGCCTCGCGCACCGAGCCCGCACCCGGGAGCCGGGCAGGGGACGGACACCAGCCCGGCTCAGCCCCCGCCCCTGAGAGCCGGAAAACCACCCTCCCAGTAACCCCGAAAAACGGAATTGGTGAAGGACCGGCTCCTCTCCCGGCCCGCCCTGCAGAGTGCGGTGGCTGGGTCCTGGCAGCCGGTGACGCCTTGGTGCCCAACCCCTGTGCAAAGGCCCTGGGGACCGCGCCTCGGCAGGCTCCTCGCAGGCCGCAGGCCAGGCTGCCAGCAGCTCCCACTGGGAGGAAACGGGCAGACAGAGAGCAAGCAACACCAGCAAAACAAACGCCACGGACTGTTTGTTGTTTTGTTTGTGCTTCTGTTGTTTGATTGGTTTCTGGACGTGTACTGACAAATGAGAGCTGTTCCTACGTTGTACCTACGCTTATTTGTTTCTGCTGGGGACTTTTAGCTCTTAGCTTTTCCTTAAAGTAGCTTTTTCCCCTCTCATTTCGTGCTCTTTATTTTTTTTTTAAGTTTTACTCTTTTATTTTTGGAAGTCAGTCATTGATTTGCACAGGTTTTACTGACCTTCTATTGAGCCTTTCAGAACTCTGTTTTCCCTGGTTTCTTCTTTCCTCCTGCCAATGGCTGAACTCCACTGCTCTCTCATTCCTCCTTTAACTCCTGGACTTCCGCTCTCTTATCTTTGGTCCCACAGCCACCTCTTGATACATCCTGTGCCGCCTCTGCGTGGATCCCCACCTCCTGAATCTGCAGGCCCTCTTCCCGGCCTCTTCTTTCCCTCTCACTGTCTTTGCTGCATACTTACACGCACTCATAGAGCCTTATTTTTTCTCATTTCTGTCATTTGATCGGAAGGCAGTTTTTATTCATGGATTGATATTTTAAAGACAAAGATGTTTGATTAATGTACTGATTTTTGTTCTTTTTGATATATTTCACTTTTCTCTCATCTTAATTTTTAATTTTTCTATTTTTTATTTTATTTTTATTTTTATTATTTTTTCTCTCACTTATTTTCTTCAGCTCCCTTTCTCTTTATTCCTCCACTACCAGCCAACCTCGACTGTTCTCTTCCACTCTTTCTGTAATGTATTACCTCCTTTTTTGATTCTCCCCCATGATCAATCCTACAGCATTTCTGTAATACCCTGATCATCATGTGAAATTGTGAACTGATAGGAAAGCTCACCGTTTCACCGTGGGCAATAGCTGCTCATAACACTTCTCGGTGTTGTGACAACCAGCCTTGTAGACTTCCTGGCAAGAGCTATTTGGTTTCAAACTGTCCATTATCCGCATTGGTTGTTGCTACCATGTGTCTCCATAAAATGTGAGGCACTGATAACCTTCAGGAACACTACAGTCACACAAGGTAGAAACCCTATCGCCTCAGAACAACTGTTGTATGGGTAGACACACAAACAACATGAAAAGGCAAGCAAACAAATCACTCCAACAAAACCAAACGCATCCGAAACAGAACCCAGTGCCACTGCTCTAGAAGGAAAGCCAGAGGAAGGGCTTAGAAGGCACGCAGCTCAGCTGCTCTCACAGGTGAAGAATGGCGCGCGAAGGAGCAAACACAGACAACAGAAGACCACTCCAATAAAGAGAGATTCTAAAAACAAACAAACAGATCCACAAAATTAAGGAATCAAAGAATCAAATAAAAAATTCATGGGAAAGTATCACCAGAAGACTAGACCACCTGGAAGACAGAGTGGCAGTGAAGACAAAATATATAATCTTGAATATAAAGTAGAGCATGCAGAAGAAATGTTAAGAGACCATGAACAGAACTTCTAAGAATTAGGGGATAACATGAAAAGACCACACCTAAGATTTATCAGGATAGACAAAGGCTCAGAGATACAAACCAAAGGAATGGATAATCTTTTTTAAAAAACTTTTTAGTTGCAGATGGACACAATACTTTTATTTTATTTGCTTATTTTTTATGTGGTGCTGAGGTTTGAACCCAGTGCCTCACACGTGCTAGGCAAGCCTCTACCACCAAGCCACAACCTCAGCCCCAGAATGCATAATCTTTGCAATGAAGTAATGTTTGAAATTTTCCCAAACCTTAAGAATGAACTGGAAAATCAAATACAGGAAGATTACAGGACCACAAATATACAAAATTACAACAATCCCACATGAAGGCACGTTATGATGAAGATGCCTAGCATACAATGTGCATTTCCTACATGTCCCAGAAATCGCCCCCTATACACCTCAGAGAGCTCGCACTGCTTAGCACTGATCTCAGAGCCTTCCCTAGTCCTCAGAGCGCCCTCCCGCACACCTCAGAGAGTCACCTGTCCACACCCCAAAGTTGACTCCCTACATGCCTCCAAGACACTTCCCTACACACATCCAAAAGCCCTCCCTGCTTGTATCAAGAGCTCTTTCTACACACCTCAGAGAGCCGTCCATACACACCTTAGAGACATTGCCTCCACGCCTCACTGAGAAGTTCCTACACACTCTGCAGTCCTCCCTGCAAACCTGAACTATGTAAAATATAACAGTATTAAAACATCAGGGCAATTATTATATTAGTTGTACTTGCTAGAGTATGGACATTACTTCAATATTAAATGACACAGGGCAGTTGTGATATCCAGTTTAGATATTATAGTATGGATGTCATATTAGTATTAAAGACCACAGGTCAATCATTATGTCACTTTTAGAAGCTCGAAGATGCATATCATGTTAGGATTAAAGTCAACATGGTAGTTCATACATTAATTTTAATAGTATCTCAGTAGTATGATTTTAGTTTAATGGCCACAAAGCAGATATTTTATTAGCTTAAAGTGGTATAATATAAATGTTATTCTAATATTAAAGGCTAGAGCACCTGTATATCAGTTTTAGATAAAATATTATGGATATTAAATATTATGGATATTAAAATCCACTAGGAAGTTATTATATTGGTTTCATGATGATGGAAAGAATATTACAGTAATATTAAAGGCCACAGGACATATTCCATTTGTTTTAGAGACCATAATATGCATATCATATTAGTATTAAAAGCTACAGAAAAGCTATTATGTTAGTTTTAGATGCTACGGTAGGGATAACACATTAGATTTAAAGACCACAGCAGAGTTACTCTATCCACATTAGATACTGCAGTTGGATATCATACTAGTCTTAAGTCCTGCAAATGGCTCTGATATTCATTTCTGATGTGGTAGTAGGCAAATCCAGTTAATATTAAAGGCCACAAATCAGCTCTTTTATCAGTATTCTATGCTATTGTATGGCTACATCAGTAAAAAAGACCGCAGGGCAGCTGTCTCATTAGACTTAGAAGCCATAGTATGAATATTGCATTAATATCGAAGTCTATAGGGAAGCTATTATATGAGTTTTAGATGTCCACTATGGATATTATAATCATATTAAAGGGCACAGGAAATCTATTTCATAGTTTAACATGGTATATAGTAAGAATATTTCTTTAGTATTAAAGACATCATGGCAGCTATTGATTTTTAAAGGCACAACATGTTTATCATATTCATATTAAGGGCCTAGGCCAGGCACCTACTGTTAGGCTCAGATGTTATAGTATGGATAACATATTAATGTGAATGGCCACTGGGCAGCAATCATAGTAGTTTTTGATACTACAGTTTGGATACAATGTCAGTACTGCAAAACCAAAGAAGAGTTTTTCTATTAGTTACAGAGGCCACATTTTTCATATTATATTAATGTGAAAGGACATAGGGCAGCTATTATATTAATTTTGGATGCAAATGATGAATTAAAGGCCACAGGGCACCTTCTGTATTAGTTTTAAATGCTAAAGTATGGATATTATGTTAAAATTAAAGGCCACAGGGCATGCTGAGGGTATTATGTGTCAGGGGCCACAGTGAGGGTAATATGTGAGAGTCAGGGGCCACAGTGAGGGTATTATGTGAGTGTCAGGGGCCACAGTGAGGGTAATATGTGAGAGTCAGGGGCCACAGTGAGGGTAATATGTGAGAGTCAGGGGCCACAGTGAGGGTAATATGTGAGAGTCAGGGGCCACAGTGAGGGTATTATGTGAGTGTCAGGAGCCACAGTGAGGGTATTATGTGAGAGTCAGGGGCCACAGTGAGGGTATCATTTGAGTTTCATAGGTCACAGGATATTATGCAAGTGTAAGAGTTTAAGTGAGGATAACATGTGAGGGGCCACAGGGAGGATATTTTGTGAGTGTCATAAGCCACAATGAGGATTTTATGTGTCAGTGTTAAGAATGTGGTTATTATGTGAGTGTCACAGGTCACAGTGAGGTTATTATGTGAGTGACTAAGGCCATAGTGGGATATTATATGAATGTAAGAGGCCATGAAAAGTTATCATGTCAATGTCAGAGGACAAGTGAGAACAATATGTGATTGTCAGAGGCCATAGTGAGGATATTATGTAAATTTGAGATGTCACAGTGAGGGCTTTATGTGAGTGACAGTGGTCACAGTCTGAATATTATGTAAGTGTCAGAGGCCACAGTGAGGATAATGTGAGTGTCAGAGGCCACAGCAAGGGTGTCACGTGAGAGTGGTTAGTGTAGGATATGAGTTTCAGAGTCAGAGTGAGGGTATTATGTAACAAGCCACACTGAGTTGATTACATGAATGTCAGAGGCCACGGAGAGGAAATTATGTGAGTGCCATAGGCCAGAGTGAGGGTAATAATGAGTCTGAGTCTCAGACTGAAGATATTATGTGAGTGTCAGAAGTCACATGAGTCATACTATGTGTGTGGCAAAGGCTGCAGTGAGGATATTATATGAGTGTCCGAGTCCTCAGTGAAGATATCCAGTAAGTAACAGCGGTCACAGGGTGGATGTTATGTGTCAGGGGCCACAGTGAGGGTGTTATGTGAGTGTCAGCAGTCACAATGAGAGTATCATGTGAGTGTCAGAGGCCTCGGTAGGGATATTATTTGAATATCAGAGGCCACTGTGAATGTGAAAGGCCACAGTTGGGATATTTGGTTAATCTCAGGGGCCATACTGAGTATATTATGTGAGAATCAGAGGCCACAGTCAGGGTATTATGTGTCACTGAGTGACATCAGGGGCCATAGTGAGGATTGTGTCACAGGTCCCAGTGAGGGTATTATGTGAGTGCAAAGGCTCCAGTAAAGATATGTGTCTGTCAGAGGTCACAATTAGGATATTTTGTAAGTTACAGAGGTCACAGTGAGGGTAATTTTGAGAATCAGAGGTCACAGTGAGGGTATTATGTGAGTGTCAGGGGCCACAGTGGGGGTATTATGTGAGGGTTAGAGGTCACAATGAGTTTCAGAAGCCACAGTGAGTGTATTATGTCAGTGCTGGAGGTGTTAGGTGACAGTCAGGGTATTTTGTCAATGTCCAGGGGCATGGTAAAGATAATGTCAGTTCCAGGAGCCAAAGTGGGGATATGTTGTGAGTGTCAGAGGCCAAGTGAGGGTAGCACGTGAATTTCAGGAGCCCCGTTTTGTATGTGGCACCTGCCTCTTTGTGCCTGACTTCTGCTAGGGCCAGGTGTGCGTGTCTCTGCCACTTTGGACTGGAAGCTCCCCCTGACATCTTCCACCAGGTCCTGCCCCAGGCCTGCTACATCCTCACTGGCCAGTATTGCTCAGAGCTCTGGGGTGAACCTCCCTGAGTCCACATCCCCTGCCTTACGATGTGAGCAAGTCTTTGACAAAGAGTTCCTTCTGTAAAAGGGACCAAATGCCTTATGCTCCTGTTCAGTGCTTCCTGGGTGTGGCACGGAGACCTTGGAGAGCTAAAGTTGGTATTCCTTAAAGGCGGTTCTGTGGAGGGGGAGGCCCTGCATCCTTCAGCCTCATGACACCCATACAGCTGTGCTTCCAACAGACACACACAGTTATATTCCGTTTTTCTAAGGGATGCATAGGAAAACACCCAAAACTGTGTCTTGCTTTCAGCTGAAAGGAATTTTGTGGCAAACAGCATTTTTCTTTGGTAGGAAAATATTGTCCTTTCTCTATTTTGGAGAAAGACTCTCCAGGTGTTATGCAGGCTGACCTGAGCTCCTAGGCTCCAGCCGTCCTAACACACAAGCCTCAAGAATACTGAGAGTATAAGGTGCACATCCACAGCCAGCTCTCTCTTTGCAAACTTAACACTTAATGCACAACTAAATCTAACACTACACCAAAGACAAAGCCTTTAATATATAAACTATATATATTTATATGAGTATACTTACGTATTTTCACATAATCATAAATATTTTTGTATACATTGTACACATATAAATATATATGTATATACACAGAACCATAGTCATAAACCTACCCCTAAATAAAATCCAAAACTTAATCCAAAACAAATGCTAACCCATCTCAGAAACATAAAAATACTCATGTATATTGATAATCTTTATATATTTTTATAAATATATTATAAACAAATACATATATATTCATACAAATACATATATATTCATACAAACTTATATAAAAATTACTACCAAAACTTTAACTGTAATTCTAATCTTAAACACAAAACCCTAATTCCTATAACAAAACCCCATTAAAAACCTAACACTAGACCTTAAATCCTAACAATTATACAAAAACCTAAATGCTACTCTTATTCTAACCCTAAACCTAATCATACATATTTACATATAAATATGTATGTATATATAAACATTTACACACTGATACTCCAAACTCAAAATGTAATTTTAATCATAATTATATAATTAATCCTGAACCTAAATGTACTCATATTAATATACACATATATATTATTTGTATTTTAATACATATATAGTAATAAACATATTATGCTTTCATTCATGTATTCATTCATCTATATATACATATATATATGTTTGCATCCTAATACATCATTGTACCCTAAGCTTTATCCTGACATTAACACTAACCATAACACTGAACATATTAATATATACACTTATATATCTTAAATATATTCTTAAATATACTTATACATATAATCTTATATATAATCTTAAATATATTCTTATATATCTGAACAAATATATTTATGTATATTCATATATGTATTATAAAACCCTAAATATAACCCAAAATTATACATAATCCTATCCATAACCCTGTCCCTAAATAATTCATATATATATATACCATATGTATTCATATTTGTATTCATTTATATAGATATATATGTTGGAACCCAAATATTACAACACTTTTTAAATTTAGTCCTAATTCTATCACTACTCTTAAAAAGAAATATCTTTAGCTGGGCACGGTGGCGCAAGCCTGCAATCCCAGCACTTAGGGAGGCTGAGACAGGAGAATCGCGAGTTCAAAGCCAGCCTCAGCAACGGCGAGGTGCTAAGCAACTCAGTGAGACCCTGTCTCTACATAAAACACAAAATAGGGCTGAGGATGAGGCTCAGTGGTCGAGTGCCCCTGAGTTCAATCCCCAGTACCAAAAAAAAAGAAGAAAAAAAAATCTTTATATATAAGCTATAACAGTTCACATAAATATTCCCATATATTTTGAGATTTTTTTATAAATTCTTATATTTATGTTCATATTCATTTATATATACATGTCCTATTTTCAATACAAAACATAAAAAAGTCCTTTTTTTTATAAAACATAAAACTACTTTAAACATAAATCTATCTTAAACTCTAGCATACTCCAGCTTAAACACAAAACATAACAATCTCTTTACTATAAAACTTTCCATAGATAAAATTATGTATATTTATATATTTCCACATATAATTTCACTTATATTTATATTTATATACTTATATGTTCCAAACATAAGCCAGAGTCTAAATTTAATTTATAATTCAGAAATAAACCTAATACTACTTATAAGTCTTTTTTATATAAACTATAAATATTACTTTGAATAGCCATATACATTTTCACAATTAATATATATTTATATGTTTGTATGTATATATATATGTGTGTGTATTTATATGTACCCTAACAGTAACCATAATCCTATGCCTAAAAGAAACCAAAACCTAAATCCAAAACCAAACCCTAATGCAACTGAATATCCTAACCATACTCGTGTATGTTTATTATCTTTTCAATAAATATTTTATGTACATAAATATATTGATCTATATATATATATTCATGTGTATTAAATAAAAATTATTACCACAAATCTACCTAATCCCTAATATTAAACATCAAAACTTAATCCCTATGACTAATCCCCAAATACAAAGCCTTAATATAGGTCCTAAATTCTAACAGTTATTCGAAAATTTAACAGCTCTTTTAATTCTACCAGACACCCTAAATCTAACCCTGCATATCAACAAGTACACGCACACACATTCATTTACACATTTATATATATGTGTGTGTGTGTGTGTGTATGTATGTATATGTGTATATACATATATCTTCAAACTCCAAAGGTAAAACTAATGTTAAACCTATAATTACTCCTGAACATAATAATAATCTTTTTTTTTAAATATTTTTTTAGTTGTAGATGGACACAATGTCTTTATTTTATTGCTTTGTATGTGGTGCTGAGGATCGAACCCTGGGCCTCACGCATGCAAGGCAAGCGCTCTACCGCTGAGCTACAATCCCAGCCCCCATAATAATAATCTTATGCATATTTATGGATATATTTATTTGTATGTTTATGCAAATACAGATAAATGCATTTACATGACTATTCATGTCTCCAATCATATACTTTTTATTATTTTTATTTTTATTTTTTTTGTATCAGGGATTGAATTCAGGGGCACTTGACCACTGAGCCACATCCCAGCCCTATTTTGTGTTTTATGTAGAGACAGGGTCTCACTGAGTTGCTTAGTGCCTCGCCATTGCTGAGGCTGGCTTTGAATTCACGATTCTCCTGTCTCAGCCTCCCTAAGTGCTGGGATTACAGGCTTAAGCCATCGCGCCTGGCTTACTTTTTTTATTTTTTATTGCATATAGAATGTGTACATAAGCAATCTACACACATTTTATAGTTTATGTATTTTGGCTATGTTTTGTTTCCACGTGCTTTTCATTTTGTTATTAATTAATTTTATTTTTTTACACAAGTAGAGCACAACTTTTTATTTCTCTGGTTGTACATGATGTAGAGTCACACCATTTGTGCAATCATACCCATACATAGGGGTAATAATGCCCATCTCATTCCACCATCTCTCCCCCACATACCTCCTCCCATCTCCTTCCTTCCTTCCTTCATTCTTCCCTTGCCCCCACCCATTATGGGTCAGCATCCACTTAACAGAGAAAACATTCAGCCTTTGGTTTTTTGGGATTGACTTACTTTGTTTAGCATGATATTCTCCAACTCCATCCATTTACTCATAAATGCCATGATTTCATTCTTCTTTAAGGCTGAGTAATATTCCATTGTGTATATATACCACAGTTTCTTTATCCATTCATCTATTGAAGGGCATCTAGGCTTTTCCCACAGTTTAGCTATTGTGAATTGAGCTGCTATACACATTGAGGTAGCTGCATCATTGTAGCAATTATAGGTTTAACATTAGTTTTACCTTTGGAGTTTGGAGATATATGTATATACACATATACACACACACACACATACATATATATATAAATGTGTAAATGAATGTGTGTGTGTGTGTGTGTGTGTACTGATTTTAAGTCCTTTGGGTATAGACTGAGGAGTGGGATGGCTGGGTCAAATGGTGGTTCCATTCCAAGTTTTCTAAGGAATCTCCACACTGCTTTCCAGAGTGGTTGCACCATTCTGCAATCCCATCAGCAATGAATCAGATGAATCAGTGTGCCTTTTTTCCCACATCCTCACGAGCACTTATTGTTGCTGGAATTCTTAATAACTGCCATTCTGTCTGGAGTGAGATGAAATCTTAGAGTGGTTTTGATTTGCATTTCTATAATTTCTAGAGCTGTTGAACATTTTTTCACACATTTGTTGATCAATTGTGTATCTTCTGTGAAGTGTCTTCTCATTGCCTTAGCCTATTTATTGATATGAATATTTGGGGTTTTGTTTGGGGTGTTGAGGTCTCTGATCTCTTCATACATCCTGGAGATCACTGCTCTATCTGACATGCATGTGGTAAAAATTTGCTCCCATTCTGTTGGCTCTCTCTTCACTTCATTGTTTCTTTTAATGAGAAAAAGCTTTTTAGCTTGAAACCATCCCATTTATTGATTCTTGATTTTATTTCTTGCACTTTAGAGTCTTGTTAAGGAAGTCAGGTCCTAAGCAGACATGATGACGATTTGGGCCTAATTTTTCCTCATTAAGGCACAAGGTCTCTGGTCTAATTCCCAGGCCCTTGATCCAGTTTGAGCTGATTTTTGTGCAGGGTGAGAGATAGAGATTTAATTTCATTTTGGTGCATATGGATTTCCAGTTTCCCCAGCACCATTTATTAAAGATGCTATCTTTGCTCCAATGTGTGTTTTTGGCACCTTTGTCTAATATGAGATAACTGTATTTATATGAGTTTGTCTCCATGTCTTCCATTCTGTACCATTCTGTACACATCTGTTTTGATACCAATACCATGCCATTTTTGTCACTATGGCTCTATAGTATAGTTGAAGGTCTGGTATTGTGACACTTCCTGCTTCCCTCTTCTTGCTAAGAATTGCTTTGGCTATTCTGGGTCTCTTGTTTTTCCAAATGAATTACATAATTGCTTTTTCTATTTCTATGAGAAATGTCATTGGGATTTTGATTGGAATTGCATTAAATCTGTATAATGTTTTTGGTAGTATGGTCATTTTGACAATATTAATTCTGCCTATCAAAGAACAGCGGAGATCTTTCCATCTTCTAAAGTCTTCTTTATTTCTTTGGGGCTGGGGCTGTAGCTCAGTGGTGGAGCGCTTGCCTAGCATGTGTGAGGCACTGGGTTCGATCCTCAGCACCACATAAAAATTAATAAAGACATGTTGTCCATCTAAAACTAAAAAAAAAAATTTAAAAATTTATTTCTTTAATGTTCTGTAATTTTCATTGTAGAGGTTTGTCACCTCTTTTGTTAGGTTGATTCCCAAGTTGATTTTGTTTTTTTTTTTTTTTTCTTTTCAGGCTATCATAAATGGGGTAGTTTTCCTAATTTCTCTTTCAGAGGGTTTATCACTGATGTACAGAAATGCATTTGATTTACAGGTGTTGATTTTATATCCTGCTACTTTGCTGAATTAATTCATTAGTTCAAGAATTTTTCTGGTGGAACTTTTTGGATCCTCTAAGTATAGAATTATGTTGTCAGGAAATAATAATAGTTTGAGTTCTTCTTTTCCTATTTATATCCCTTTACTTTCTTTCATCCAATTGCTAGAGTTTCAAGGACTGTGTTGAAGTGTGAAAGAGGGCATCCCTGTCTTGTTCTAGTTTTTAAGGGGAATGATTTCAATTTTTCTCCTTTTATAATGATATTGGCATTGGGCTTAGCATAGCATATGTTGAGATATTTTCCTAGTATCCCTAGTTTTTCTAGTGTTTTGAACCTGAAGCGGCGCTGTATTTTGTTGAATCCTTCTGCATCTATTGAGATGGTCAGGTGATTCTTATCTTTAAGTCTATTGATGTGATGAATTACATGGATTGATTTTCACATGTTGAACCAGCCTTGTATCCCTGGGATGAACCTCACTTGATCATGGTACACTATCTTTAATATGTTTCTGTATTTGATTTGCCAGAATTTTATTGAGAATTTTTGCATCTATGTTCATTAGGTATATTGGTCTGAAGTTTTTATTTTCCTTGATGTGTCTTTGTCTGGTTTTGGAATTAGGGTGATATTGGCCTCATAGAATGAGTTTGGAAGGGTTCCCTTTTTTTATTTTATGGAATAATTTGAAGAATATTGGTATTAGTTCTTTGAAGTTCTTGTAGAACTCAGCTGTGAATCTGTCTTGTCCTGGGCTTTTCTTGGTTGGTAGGCTTTTGATGGCATCTTCTATTTCTTTTCTTGAAATTGATCTGTTTAACTTGTGTATATCATCCTGATTCAGTTTGGGCAAATCGAAGGAATTTGTCAATGTCTTCGATATTTTCTATTTTATTGGAGTACAAACTTTCAAAATGGTTTCTAATTATCTTCTGTATTTCTGTAGTGTACATCATATTTCCTTTTTCATTATGGATTTTAGTAATTTGAGTTTTCTATCTCCTTCTCTTCATTATCATGGCTAAGAGTTTATCAATTTTTTTTTTCAAAAAACCAAATTTTTGTTTTGTCATTTTTAATTTTTTTTGTTTCAATGTCATTGATTTTAGCTCTGATTTTAATTATTTCCTGCCTTCTGCTACATTTGGTGTTGATTTGTTCTTCTTTTTCTAGGGCCTCGAGATGTAATCTTAAGTCATTTATTTATTGACTTATTATTCTATTCAGGAATGAACACGATGCAATGAACTTTGCTCTTAGCACTGCCTTCATAGTGTCTCAGAGATTTTGATGTTGTATTAATGTTTTGACTTATCCCTTTTTAATTTTTTTTTAAATGATGTGCTATTTTTTTTTATATCTTTATTTATTTTATGTGGTGCTGAGGATCGAACCCAGTGCCTCACGTATGCGAGGCAAGCGCTCAACCGCTGAGCCATAACCCCAGCCCCCCTTTTTAATTTTTTAATCTCCACTCTGATGTCTTCTGTTATCCATTGTTTATTCAATAGCATGTTATTTAGTCTCCAGGTGTTGGAGTAGCTTCTATTATTTAATCACTGATTTCATTCCATTATGATTTGATAGAATGCAGGGTAATATCTCATAGCCATACATTATTATTCCCTAAACCTAAAACTAATTTGAACACTAAACTATCTCTGAACAGATTCATATCTATAATCAGATGCACTTATATATAATCTTACATATATTCACATATACCTTCACAAATATATGTATGTATATTTATATATGTTCTTGTAAAATCCTAAATTTAAACTGAAAGTTAAACATACTCCTAACCATAACATTCCCCAATCCATAAAATATTCACAAAAAATATATATATTTATAAGAATATTCATATATATTTATGTATTCACTTATAATTTATAAATTATAATTTATGTGTTTATAAATTATATTTCTTTAAATATGTATTCATATATATCTTTATATACTTTGATAAATATATATACAACCTGAAATAATCATAACCTTACTTCTAAGTAAAACCCAAATCTGAATCCAAAATTAAACCTAACACAAATAAAAAAATGTTAACATATTCAGGTATATTTTAAAATATATTATACATTTGTACAAATATTTTATACACACATAAATATTTCTGTAGAGACATATAGATATGTATGTACTACTGTCACTGACTGTAGCCTTAACGTAAAACACCAAACATTAATCCCTGTGACTAAATCCCAATTTCACAATCCTAACTCTATATGCTAAATTCTAAAAGTTATAAGAAGACTTAAGCCCCATTCTCATCCTAACACACTACATATAACCTTACATGTTGCCACATACAAATAAATTTACAAATATATATATCCAAATTTAATAAGTGAGCTTCATATTAATTCTATAATTACACCTAAACATAACCATATATTTTTGAATATTTATAACTATATGAATATTCATTTTTATTGTCATATATATTGAGAAATGTATTCTTGTTTCCATTAATGTATCCATATACATGTATATACATATTACGTACTCATATATTATGTACTCATATTATTGTACCCCAAATTTGAAACTAACTTTACACTAACCCTGCCTCTAAACATATTCATATCTATAATCAGATACATTTATGTATACGTTATTGCATATGTTCTAAAATATATTCACAAATATATTTTTGTATATTCATATATGTATTATTATAAACCTTAAATGTAAACCAAGACTTAAACATAGTCCTATCCACAAAATATCTGCATATGAAACCATACGTATGTATATGGATATTCATACATAATTTGACATGTATATTTATATATTCACTTATAATTTTTATGTATTTTCATATGTATTCATTCACATATTAATTTCTAAAACAAATCATATACATCCACCTGAAAAAACAACTAACCATATACAAAACCATATACACATATTATTTTTTTTAATATTTTTTTAGTTGTAGATGGACACAATATCTTTATTTATTTATTTATTTTTATGTGGTGCTGAGGATCAAACCCAGTGGCACACGCATGTGAGGCAAAGGCTCTACCACTGCGCTACAGTCCCAGCCCCACATATATTATTTTTTATAAATATTTTTACACACACATTTATATTGGTACTCATATATATGGATATAAATGTTCAGATGCTAACCCTAACCTTAAGCCTATTTCTAAACTCACTCATATTCCTACATGAATATACTCTTGTTTCATGCTATCATTTCCATAGGCATGCCCCAGATTTAACACATAACATAAAAATACCCCTTACGTTAAAACTATCTATAGATAAAAATGTATGTGTGTGTGTGTGTGTGTATGGGGTTTTTTTTTTTTGTTTTTTGGTTTTTTTTGGTACCAGGGATTGAACTCAGGGTACTCAACCACTGAGCCACATCCCCAGCCCTATTTCGTGTTTTATGTAGAGACAGGGTCTCACTGAGCTGCTTAGTGCCTCGCCATTGCTGAGGCTGGCTTTCAACTCATGATTCTCCTGTCTCAGCCTCCCAAGGAGCTGGGATTACAGGCATGTGCCACCACACTCAGCACTATATGTATTTTTATATATTCATATTTTCATATACAATTGGACTTTTATATTCATATTTTTATATATACATATTGATATATATGTTTCAAAGCTAACTCTTCCTCTAAATTTAGTCCCTAACTCAGAACTGAACCACACTACCCATAATCATAAGCCTTTCTTATATAAATTATAAATATTATTTTGTATCATTATATATTTTCAAATATACATTCACATATATCTTTATACACATTCATAAATATGTGAGTATGTATGCCACCTAACTATAGCCAAATCCTAACCCTAAATACAACCCAAACCTTAGTCCAAAACCAAACCCTAAGGCCACTAAAAATATTCATGTATATGGATAAACTTATTATCCTTTTCAATAAATATTTTATATACACATACAAAAATATCTATATATACACACGTCTTTATACACAAATTACTATCATAACTCTAACTGTATTTCTATAATTAAACACCAAAACATAAAATTAAACCCCATATTTACAGCCCTAACTATAGAGGTTAAATTCTGCATGTTATATGAAGACTTAGAAGCTCTTCCATTTCTACCCCTAACCCTAAATCTAACCTTACATCTTGAAAAATATACATATATATCCATATGCATATATATACATTTACACAAATATATATATCCAAACTCTGAGTGTAAAATTAATGTTAAATCTATAACAACCCCTAAACTTAACCAGAGTCTCATGCATATTTATGAATATATATACATATTCAATTGTATTATCATGAATATATACTTTCACATTTCCATTCATGTATCCAGTCATATATATATTTTTTACATCCTCATACATTATCATAACCTAAACCTGAAACCAACTTTAACACTAACACTACCTGAACATATTCATATCTATAATAATATGCACACATATATATATACATATATTTACATATTACTTCACAAATAAATTTATGTATATTCATATATGTATTCTTGTAAAACCCTATACTTAAACCAACACTTAAACATAGTTCTAACCATAAAACTACCTTTTTCATGAAATATTCACATATAAAACCACATGTATTTATACAAATATTCATACACATTTTGACATAGTTATATATTCACTTACAGTTGTTATGTATTTTCATATGTATTAATTTACTCATTCATAGCCTATCTCTAAGCCAAATTATAAATATCCATATGAACAGAAAACTAATCATATACAATGCCATATACATTTATATATTTTCAGGTATATTTTTCCATATATATTTATATTGTATTAACATCTATGAATATAAATGTGCAAACCCTAACCCTAATTCTATTTCTAAACTTAGTCCTATCACCAGCACTATGCCTAACTAGAAACCTCTGTACATATAAACCATAACAGTGTACATAAATATACCTGTATATTTTGGGATATAAATTTACAAATTCACATAAAAATCCAAAGATATATTTATATTTATTTATTGCCTTTAGCATATCCTAGATTTAAAACATAACAATACCCCTTACCTTAAACCTATCCATAGATAAAAGTATATGTATTTGGAGATTTTAATAAATTATATTCATATTTATATTCATATATATTATGATATCTTCCAAAGGTAAGTCTCCCCCTAAACATAATGTGTAACTCAGACTACTTCTAACACTTCTAACACTTCTCAGACTACTGTAGGTCTTTCATTTATAACTATAAATATTACTTAAAATATCCATATGTTTTCACATTTACATTTATATATACATACCTTTATATACATTTCTCTATATATATATGTGTATGCACTCTAATTGTAACCATAATGCTACCCCAAATGAAACACAAAACTTAATCCAAAACCAAACCCCAATGCAACTAAAACTTCTAAACATACTTTTGAATATTTATAAATATATTGTTTTCAATATTTTACATACACATAAAAATCTATCTATATATTCATATGTATTTATGTACAAATTGCTATCATAAGTCTAACTGTATCCCCAAAATGAAACAATAAATAAAGCTTAATCCCTATAAATAAATGCCAAGTTCGCATTCCTAACTCTAGATGTTAAATTATAAGTTATTTGAAGACTTAAAAGCTATTCTAATTCTACTTAACCCTTAGTGTAACCCTATATTTCCATAAACATATACATATACATGTATATTAGTTTATACAAACACATATATTCTAACTCAAGAGTTAAATAAATGTTACATCTATTATTACCCCAAACCTGACATAGTCTTATGCATATTTATGAATATATATTTGTGTTTTTATGTAGATATGAAGATAAATACATTCATGTTTCCATTCATGTATCAAATTGTATATATATTTTACATATTTATACATTACCATACCTTAAAACTGAAACTAACCACTAACACTTAATCTGAACATATTCAGATCTATAATCAGATACACTTATACATATAATTATATATTCACATATAACTTCAATAATATATTCGTGAATATTCATTCATATGTGTATTTTTGTAAAATCCTATACTTAAACCAATGCTTAAACAATGTCCTAACCATAACACTCCCCCATCCATAATATATTCACATATAAAACCACATGTATTTATATGAATATTCACATACGTTTTGACATACATATTTACATATTCACTTATAATTCATATATATTTTCATCTATATTCATTTTATATATACATAACCTATACCTACACCTAATTGTTCACATCCATTGGAACATAAAACCATATACACAACCATATTCCTGTATATATTTTCATGTATATTTTTACATATATTTACATTTGTATTCATATATGTAGATACAGGTGTTCAAACTCTAACACTATTTCTAAACTTAGTCCTATCCCTACCACTACCCCTAAACACAAAACTATTTATATATAAATTATGGTAATTTACATAAATATATATATTTTAGGATAAAAATTTATAAATTCATATAAAAGTCCATATATATGTTCATATATATTTATGTCTACAGACATACCTGATCTTTTACATAGACCATAAAAATCCTTACCATAAACCATAGATAAAAGCATATATATTTATATATTTTCATATATCATTTATATTGATATATATATCTTCAAATCGTAACCCAAACCCTCACCCCACTCCATAGTCAGAACTAAATGCAACACTATGCTTTAACAAGTCTTTTATATATAATCTTTAAATTTACTTTGAATATGCATATTTTCACATATCTCTTTATATACATTTATATATTCTACATGAAAATGATATTCAAAAAAAATTTTTTTTGGTACCAGAGATTGAACTCAGGGCCATTCAACCCATTGGGCCATATCCCCAGCTCTATTTTATGTTTTACGTAGAGACAGGGTCTCACCAGGGTCTCACTGAAGTGCTTAGCGCTTCGCCATTGCTAAGGCCGGCTTTGAACTCATGATCTTCCTGCCTCAGCCTCAATCCCCAGTACCCCTCCAAAAAAATCAAAATGTAACAGTCACCTAAACATAAACTCTTCTATATATAAAACATATACTTATGTTTTTTATACATTTAATATATATTTTAATTATTTTTAGATATACTGATATATATGTATATAGTGATACATATGTATATATTGATTATATATGTTCAATCTGTTTTACAAAAACCTACACCCTTTTCTAACTCTAGCACGAAAGCTAAATCCAAATGTATATATTGACAAATATATGTGTGTGTGTGTGTGTGTATATATATATATATACACTATTCATATATATATTCATTTACTGAATATGCATATTCAAACACTAATGGTAACATTATCTTAATTTCTATAATTATCCCTAAAACTATCCATGCTCATATGCATACTTACATTTATGAGTACATAGTGATAAATACATTCAAGTATCTATTCATTTTCTTGTTAATACATATAATTTACATATTCATATATATTTATACCCTAAATCAAACCTAACTTTAACACTAATCCTTACCCTGCACATAAACTTAGCTGTAATCATACGCACCCATACCCTTATATATTATCCTATATATATTTACCTATACATTCACATATTGTATTAATATTGTAACTGATAGCTCGGTTCCTGTCCCCAATGCCAATCAATGCCAATTTAATAATGAATACATGGTTTTGAGAAAAAGGAAAAAGTAGTTTTATTGCTTTGCTAGCAAAGGAAAACACAAGGGACTCCTGTCTCAAACTTGTGACTCAGTCAGGAGGAAGGGGATTAAAGGACCCCTTCAAGGGTTACATTCCAGTAGGGGGTCCCAGGGTGCCCTGGTGGGTGTTAAGATTCACTTGTTAACTTGGGAGATGCTCACCTCTCTATCCTCAGCAGGCATCTCCTTCCCATGGTGGGTGTGTTCAAGGGCAGTTAACTAGGGCAGAAAAGGTAACACTGTCTCTGAATCTTGTTAGGGAGGGGGGAAGGGGAAAGAGAGAGAAAACATTTTTTAAAAAAATATAAACCTTAGAGCAAAGCGGGCTACGTTCAGAAGGTGAAGGGACCGCTGTTTCAGTAGGAGAGGCCACATAAGAGCTGTAAGATCACAGTAATGATAAACGATGTCACAGGCAGCTCCTACAGGACTTTCAGAGGCTGTGGTCTGCATGCTACGATTGTTTTAAAATTCAGCTGGCCTGGTGGTGCACACAGTCATCCCAGTGACTCGAGCACCTGAGGCAGGAGGATTGAAGTTCATCATCAGTCTCAGCAATTTAGTGAGGTCCTAAGGAACTTAATGACTCTGTCTCAAAATTTAAAAAAAAAATGAACTGGGGGTGTGGCTCATTGGTTAAATGCCCCAGGTTTCAAATGTTGGTTCAAAAAAATTATTAAAGCTCATAGCTTAGTTATTATATTAGTTTTATATGCTAAACTATGTATATCTTGTTAGTATAAAATTATTATGTTAGTTTTAGAGACCATAACTTCAATATCATGTTACTATTAAATGCCAGGTGACAGCTATTACATTAACTTTAGATGCTCTAGTAAGGATTCCATAATAGTACTCAAGTCCACAGGACAGCAATTATATCAGTTTTAGATGCTGTAGTGCAGGTATTACATTTCTATGACAGAGGGTAGATAGTTTCTTAGCTTGAGATGCTTTAGCATGTATATTATTTTGTAGAAAAGACTACAGGACAGCTATTATATTTGTTTTGGATGCTCATGCATGTATACTATGTTATATTCAAGATCCATGGAAGTTATTATATTCATTTTAAATGCTGCACTATGGATAATGTAATAGCATTAAAATCTCAGGGCAGTTATATTAGTTGTACTTGCTAGACTATGGATATTACATCAATATTAAAGAATACAAGGAAGCTATATCAGCTTAGATGTTATACTATGGATGACCTATTAGTATTAAGGGTCCTAGGTCAACAATTATGTCACTTTAGAAGTTCAGGTATGAATATCATGTTAGGATTAAACATGGTAGTTGATACATTGACTTTAATAGTATCTCATGAATATGATATTAGTTTAATGGCCACAAAGCAGATATTTTATTACCTTAAAGTGGTATAATATAAATGTGATGCTAATATTAAAGGCTAGAGATGAAATATAATAGATATTAAATTAATATTAAAATCCACCAGGAAGTTATTATATTGGTTTCACAGGTGATAGAAAGGATGTTATAGTAAAGGCCACAGGACATACATTTTATTGGCTTTAGAGGCCATAATGTGGATGTCTCATCAGTATTAAAAGTTACAGGGGGGCCGTTATGTTAATTAGAGATGCTAGGGTAGGGATACCACAGTAGATTTAAAGGCCACAGCACAACTACTATATTCAGTTTAGATATTCGAGTTTGGATATAATATTAGTATTAAAGTCCTCTGAAAGCCTCTGATTTCCAGTTTGATGTTGTAATAGAGAAACCATAGGCGTATCAAAGGCTACAGCACAGCTCTTTTGTCCGTTTCCATGCAACTGTACGGATGTATCAGTAGAGGACAGGGAGCGGCTCTATTGGACTCAGAGGCCACAGTGTGGATATTGCATTAATGCTAGGTGCACAGGGAAGCTATTATGAGTCAGAGTTAGGGTCGGTGTTACAGTGTGGAGACGTATTAGCACTGCCAGCCACAGAGCAGCCATGACAGCAGTTTTTAAATACTTGCCTGTCAATAGACCTTTATTTTATTCATCTTTTCACATGTGGTGCTGAGAACCGAACCCAGAGCCTCGCACATGCGGGGCAAGCGCTCCACCGCGGAGCCCCGGCCCAGCACGGCAGCTTTCGGTGCCGTGGTGTGGACAGTCGGTACTGAGAGACCGCAGGACAGTCGCCACGGGCCGCACTTTCACCTGGATGTCAAAGGACCAGGGAAGCCTCGCTTCAGATGCACATGCAAATTTACGGACAATGTTAATAAGAAAGGCCACGCGGCATCTGCCACATCCGTTTAAATGCGGCGTGTGGGTGATTACGTGGCTGCTGAAGGCCAAACGGCCGGGATTCTACCGGTTGTGGAGAGTTTGGAGCGGCCGTCTTCAGTACGCAAGGCCAGAGGGCACGCTTGCGCTGCTACGCGTGATTCGTCAGCAGTAGCGGCTGCACCTGAGGGCGCGTCAGCGTGACCGCCCTGCGGTATCAGTTAGGACACCCTGGAGTCCCGGAAGGCTTGCGCCCTCCGGTGGCCGCAGGGACTAAATGCATCCTGCAGCGCACACACGCCCCCTCCTGGCACTGCTGGGAAATGGACAAAATTGAGCGATGCAGCTTCGATTATTCAAGGCCATGATTTTGGAAATTCAAGTTCAAAGGAAACCCATTATACATAATTTTTTTTTCAAAAAGCAGTGATACAGATGCATCAATATTTACAGCACTACGATTCACAATAGCCAAGTTGTGGAACGAGCCCAGGTGCCCGTCAGGGGAGGAAGGGATAAAGAAAGTGTGATATGCTTACACGGTGGAGCTCTACTCAGACATAAAGAATGAAATTGTGACATCTGCTGGTAAATGGAGAACACCATGCTGAGGGAAATAAGCCAGACTGTTCCATGGAGAGCTGCATGCGTTCCTTCACATGTAGAGCTAGAGAAAAATAAGGAAATATTAAAAGGAAGATCCCATGGAAATAGAAGGGTGGTCAGTGAAGTAGGGGAGAGAAGGGAAGGGGGAACAGAGAAGGACTGGGGAGGAAGCAGGCGAATCATGTCCCATGCCTGCCTACAGCAGAAAGGCCCACCACTATGGACAACCAGATGCACTCATGCAGACGCTTTTAAAAGAGGGAAAATACACAGATACTGTCAATTAACCTGTGATTTTCTCAACCAAACCAATGTGTGGTTAACGAGTTTAATTCCATGAAAGTGGTGAGATAACATTTAGATTCTGGATTTGTTAGAAATAATATATTTAAACTTAAATAACTTGGCTTAACACATGCATTTTTCCACTATTTTAACACTACAAGAAAAAGGAACCCTTAAAACATTAAGGAACACAAGCAATAGAGTGCACTGGGCGCTGTCCCCTTGGGCTCAGGATCCTCCCTCAAGGTTCCCCCTTCCTACCTGCCAGGTTCCCCAGAAACCAGACGGGGTCACTGTTAAGATGATGAGGGTCACACCTAAGAAAGGGGCACTTATTCCAGTGAGTCTGGATGAATAGTGAAGGAACGCGGGGCTCACAGGCTGCCCTCAGCTCGCAGGCCCAGGACGCTGGTTGCTCCCGCCCACCACCTCCTGCACCCAGGCCATCCAGAATGGTGTTCGCCATCTCCCTCTGGCTGGTCTGAGAAGGAAACTCTAGGCGTCCCTTTAGAAATAACCCACAGGGTCCCCAAAACAGGTGGTTCCCTGAGGCTGCTCTGAGGAGAATGGAGCTCCGCCCCTCCCTCCAGGGTGACCCCAGGTTCTCAGAGCCAGTACTCTCCCAGGCTGTCCCAAGGAGGAAACTCCCAGCTCCACCCTGAAGGAGGCTGGACAGGCACCAAAGATGGAGCCTGGTCCCTGCCTGTGAGCCCCACGCAGGAACTGCTCACTGCTGGTGCCCCGCCTGGCCTTCCCGGGAACCTCAGCTCCTTCTCCACCTTCCACTGTCCCCACTGCTGTAACGAGGTCTGGCTGTGTCTATCTGTGGCATCACCAGAAGTGGAGTCTCAGGAGAGGAGAAAAGGGAGTCCAGGAGACCATTTCCCTCAGACCCCAGGCCTGCACTCCAGCGGGTCATGTTCTGCTGCCGCCAAGGCCCAGGTGGACAGAGGTGTGGCCTTGTGCAGCCCCACAGACCCATCCCCGCCACGCCTGTGCCCAGGGATGGAAGGCTGTGAATGTGAGCCACCCAGAGGCCTCCCAGCTGTGCAGTCTGAGATAGAGCGACTTAGCTAGGGACTGCCCCATTTTGGGATCGTGGGTTTTAAGAAGCCAGATGCCAGCCCATGTTGGCCAACGTGAGGAAAGCCTGAGCACAGAAGCAAATCCTCCAGCGCCCCACCCCACCCCAAGGCATTCCAAATAGTTCAGTCCACCCTACGGGCCCACCTCTAGCTGCCTAGGCCTCCAGGAGCTGCAAGCTACCGTGGCCACCCTTGCCCCAGGGTAATCTAGCTAATCCAGTCGTCCTAGCTACCCAGCCCTCACTGGGAGGCCTTTGGCTTCTAGGCAGTGCCTTCTGGTATCTGCAGATGCAGCCTCACCTTGGAGGCCTAGGACGGCTGAAAGCCATGAGTTTGACCTGGCAGCTCCAGAAATCTGGGCAGTGTGATCCAGTACTCTAAAGTGTAGCCCTTCTTGCTGAGGGCTCTGGGGCTGCAGGTCCCCAAGGGTCATGAAAAGCATAGCCTGGTGCTGTGTTGGTTCAATGCTCCCCATGGGCTGGGAACCCCCAGGAATTCTGGGCATTATAGTCAGTGCCGCAGCCTTGACCTCAGAGGCTCCAGGAGCTGTGACCATGGTATCCTGGGTAGTGCCGTCCTCCCTATCCAAGTGGACTTGTCATCAAGGCACTTGGTAATGAAGCAGCCCCCAAAAGACCCTCCCTATGATTATACTTCTTGTCACCAAGATTTGACAAAGAGCATCAGCAGATTCCACAGGCGTCCGCAGAGAGCTCACTGTGGTTTGAAGCCTCCTCTTCTCGCGAGGGCCAGGTTTGCAGACAAGAAGTGTGATAAAGTCCAAGAGGGCTTGTGCAAAAAAATGGTACCTCTGTTTTGTTGGTAAAAACTTGTAAAACCTCAGTCTAGCCTAAGAATGAGACAAAGACTGTTAAGTTCCCACCCGTTAAGTATAAAGTTCAAAGAATTTCCAGACTTGGGGTCCCGGGATTTTTAGACATTAGCCCCTCTGGACTGCTGCAGCTTAAATAAACCTGCTTCCTGAAAATTCCTAGGGTGTGCAGCCTCATCTGTCCTATATCAGGGGCGACTGCCACTGTCTGCCTAGGCTCCCCTGAGGAGTCTGGGTAGCGCAGTCCAAAGCTCTGCCCATGCAGCCCTCAGCAGGTAGCTGCAGGTCCCCAGGAGTTCTGGGCAGTACTCTGACCTGCGCCCATGGCCCACACCATGGGACTCTGGGAGCTGCAGGCTGCATGCTTGCCTAGACACCTCCACCAAAGATTCTGGGGACCACAGCTCAGCTCTCTCCTGCAGCCCTCACGGCGGAGGATCCCGGGAGCTGCAGCCCCTGAGAATTGAGTGTAAGGCAGTCCAGCATTTTCCGGTGCACCCCTGCCAGGAGGCCGTGGGACCTGCAAGCCACAGCCTGCCCTGGCACTCGAGGATTCTAGCTGGTGTAATCCAGGTCCCCTGCACAGTGTGATGCAGGGGACTGCAGCTGCTCCTTCACCTGGGAATTCTGAGCCTTCAGCCTGCACCGTCCTCACGGTGGAGGTCTCAGGGCGTGGCAGCCCCTCGCCCCGGGATTCTAGGGAGTGCAGTGCTAGCAGCGCCTCCCCGCCTCCAGGTGACTGGAGGGAGTGGCCCGGGGCAGGTGAGCGCCTCCTTGGGCTGGGCAGCCGGGAGGAGAAAAGGCGCGGTGCAGGGTGCGGCACCGGGCCCACAGTCCCCACCCCAGGATAGGTCGTGCCCCTTTCAGTGACCGACAGCCCGGCTCCGGTCCGCCAGGCACCTCCTCTGGGTGACTTTGTGGCGGCAGAGCGTGGACTGCCGGGAGCCCTGAGGCCGCACGTGGGCCCTGAGCGGCTTCCCCAGGCTGCGAAGTCACCGAAGTCACCGCCTGCGCCCGGGAGGCAGTGCTGCCCGGCCGAGGAGCGGTGCTTCGGTGCCTTCGGGCTGCGAGGCGCTCCGGGCCTGGGCCCCGCTGCCCTCCCAGCAGCCCGCCAGCTCCGAGTCTGGCAGTCTGGCCGCGCAGGGGCCTGTGCCCGGGCTTCGGGTCACCGCAGCCATGGCGTCGTCGGGCCAGGACGCGCACGTGACCTAAGGGCCGCCGTGCGCACGGGCCTGCAGCGAGGGCGCTGGCTTGCGACTGCCCGGACTTGCCCTTTCTTCCGTCCTGTGGTCTGAGCGGACACTCCCGGTGCCCTGCAGCGGGTGACCTTTCCTTCCACCAGGAGGCTGCAGGCAGGGGTTCGAGGCTGGAGGCTGGGCGGCGGCCCGCTCCCTGCAGGAAGGGCGACAGCCTGGCCGCACCTCCGGCGCTCTGCGAGCTGTGCGCGAACCACCAGGATCTGGGGCCCAGGTTCGGGGTGGGAGCTGCTCCCCATCCGCCTGCAGAGGGGCCGCGCGGGACGCTGGGCTCCTGCCTGCGGCCTCGCCCCTTGCCGGGGGCCCGCTGGACATCCCCATTGCCCTCCTCTTGGAGGCCACCTGCCTGTGCCTCTTGCAGAAAGTGAAGATTTTCGGCCCAGGGCTTCCGGGCTCTGGCAGAGCCATGCCTGGGCCGGGAAGGCGCGCGGCGGCAGGGCCCGGGCGCTGGCCAGGGCAAGTGCGCAGGTCCGTCCCGACCAAAGTGGGTTTTGTGTTCTTCGATGTATTGAGGTTCTGGGGCTTTGGCTTGCTTTCTTTATTTGGGGATTTTTTTTTAAACTAGGGGTTGAACTCAGAAGCGCTTTACCACTGAGCTATTTCCTCGACCTTTTTTGTTTTTGTACTTTGAAACAGGATCTCACTAAGTTGCCCAGGCTGGCCTTGAACCCTAGATCCTCCTCCCTCAACCCCCCATGTAGCTGGACAGCAGGCGTGGCCACCATGCGCATCTGTGGACTTGCAGTGAACACGATGCACGGTAAGAATGGCCAATGTTCTTAGAATCATTTTAAGCTTCAACTGTCCCTGCAGTCCGAGCGCCTGAGCCTGGAGGAAGACTGGGAGGTGGCTGGCTGCCCTGGCAGGCAGTCCCAACCCCGTCCTGGCTTCTGGGGCTCAGGTTCCGTCCTCCTCTCAGGCCTTTGAACAGGAGTTTAGGATTAGATGGCAAGACGATTCAGTTCTGAAAAGTGAGTGCATGTACTTCCTGGAGCCACCGGGCTGGGGAAGGAACACTATGTGGCCTCCATTGTCACAACCCTGCAGCCACCCGCCTGCGGGGAGAAGGGAACAGGCAAGCCAGCAGTGTGCCGCAGTGGGGCTCACGTGAAGAGGGGCGAGGGGAGAGGGCTGGTGGGGGCAGGTAAGGGGGCCTGAAGGGCTCCAGGCCTGGGGTCACAGCGTCCTCTTCCTGTTCACAGATGGCCTTCAGGAAGTCAGCCCGCCTTTCTGAGCCTTGGTCTCTATCTGTACGATGGCCTTCCTTCGTGGACTTCTGGGAATGACTGAGAAGAGGGCATCTTACACACCCACAAGCACAGTGCCTCCTTGTTCATTCCTCGGAGATTCCGATTCCACGGGCCCAGGAACCCTGTCTGCAGGGCACCCACAGTGCTCAGGCTGGGTCCTCGGACCACACCTGGGGAGATGCTTGCTCGAGGGGCAAGCAGAGTGAGGCTTCTCCCAGGAGCAGACCCTGTTCGCCCCACATGGCAGCACGTGGCCACGGTGCACCCAGAACTGGTATGTGACCCGCAAGGCCTCAGGCAGAGCCCTGGGTGGGTGTCAGGAGGGTACTGCGGGCCGAGCACTGCATGCCCAGCAGGCATCCGTGTGGCATGTGCCTGTCTGCTGGGGAGCAGGGGTGCTGGGGATGCCGAGCATCTTCCACTCTGGAGACCCAGCAGAGAGAGGCAGGAAGCTGGGCTGGAGTTCCCTGTGCCATGTCAGGAACTTGGGCTCCTCTGGAAATAGCAAGAAGCTAGAGGGCATGAGGAAGGGGGTGACCCCAGATCTTCACCATGTCAGCCTAGGAAACGATTCCCTACCAAGACTCCGAAAGTGCATGAAGTGAAAGCGAGAATCAATACATGGGCTGGATTCACACTGAAAAGCTTCTGCTCAGCAAAAGAAACAGTAACAGGAAAATAGAGCCTTCAGGGTGGAAGACGGTCTTTACACACGCACCTCAGAGCACGATCTCCAGATATATAGAGAACGCAAAAAGCTTAACAGCAAAAAAACAAGTAACCCAATCAATAAATGGGCTGAGGAGCCAACAGACACTTCACAGAAGAATACGATTGATCAACGAACGTGAGAAAATGTTCAGCATCTCTAGCAATAAGAGAAATGCAAATCAAAACTACTCTAAGATCTCACCTCACCCCAGGCAGAATGGCAGTTATCAAGAATCGACAGGCAGTGTGGGTGAGGACGTGGGGAGAGGCACGCTCATACTCTCCTACGTTGCTGGGAGGGATTCAAATTGGTGCGACCACTATGGAGAGCACTGTGGAGATTCCTTAGAAAACTTGGAATGGAAACACCGTTTGACCCAGCCATCCCACTCCTCGGTTTATACCCAAAGGACTTAAAAACAGCACACTATGGTGACACAGCCACATCGATATTTACAGCAGCTCAACTCACGATAGCTAAACTATGGAACAAACTAGGTGCCCTTCCACAGGTGAATGGATAAAGAAAATGTGGTAAATATACACAATGGAATATTACTAAGTCTTAAAAACGAATGAAATCATGGCATTTTCAGGTAAATGGATGCATCTGGAGAATATCATGCTAAGTGAAATGTTTTCTCTGATATGCAGATGCTAATTCTCAAAGGGGGGCTAGGGAGGAATAGAAGCACTTTGGATTAGGCAGAGGGGAGTGAAAGGAGGGGAGGGGTGAGGCAGGAGGGACGGGAGAATGAACTGGACATAATACCCTGTGTGAGTGTGACTAAGCAACCTCTGGTCCTACACCACGCACAACCAGAAGAACAAGGCGGTACACGCCATGTATGCATGGTGTCAGATTGCCTCTGTCATGTGTAACTACTTAGATCAAATTTTTTAAAAAAGAACCAAAAAAAAAAAAAAAAACAGAGAGGGGGGTGACCAGACCAGGCTGATGGCCTGTGAGGGAGCTGCTGAGGGTGGTCAGCAGGCAGGGCCAATCACTGGGGACCCGAGCAGGCCAGCCAGGAGACAGCCTGTGGGAGCTTGGCCTGAGAGCAAGCAGACCCCAGAGCCACCCAGGAGTGTCAGGGAGGCTGGGCGGGGAGAGGGAGCAGGAGCTGGAGCGGACGCCATGTCTCTGCCGAAGCAGGTCAGGGCAGCAGGAAAGGGAGGCCATGCAGGGTGAAGTGCTGACCCTGTTTAACCACGAGCTCCTGGTCCCCAGGGCTTAGAACTCAGAGGAAAGGCCTGGGAGCAAGCGGCCAGCGAGGCCCTGTGGGGAGCAGGAGGGGTGTGGTGCACTGAGGAGATTCCAGGTCACCGGGATCCCGGGAGGTGGAGCAGGCTGGGAGGAGAGGCAGGAGGTGGCCGCTGGCCAGGCCAGGCAAGAGTAAGAAGGCCTGGGGAGCCTGTTGCTGGATGCTCGCAGGAGGCCCCACTGAGCCTGAGAGGGGCCCGCGGGTCCCTTGGGCAAGTCACTGGCCAAAGTCATGGCTCTGGCTAGAGGCTAGAGGCGTTTTGGGAGCAGAACTGGCTGGCTCCATGCTCGGGAGCGATGGGGAGAGGGAAAGCGAGGACCAGGAGCCTCTGGTGAGACGCGCATGGCCGGCAGAGTTCAGGCCCAGGGAGCGCGGAGCACGAGACGTTAGAACCGAGTGGAGCTGAGCTGCTCATTTCTCAGGCTTACGCGGAGATGAAGAGCCAGGGAAGCAGAGGGGGCATTCCAGAGCCCCTCTCAGGACAGATGGAAGGCTAGGGCAGCGCACATGGCAAGTGGCACCCCAGGCAAGGCTGTTCTCAATCCAGACCTGACACTTGGCCAGCACAGAGGCCACGTTTCAGCAACTTGGGAGTCTGAGGCAGGAGGATGGCGAGTTCCAGGCCTGTCTGAGAACACTGTCTCAAAATATGAAATACACAGGGCTGGGGGTGTACTCAGTGGTAGAGCAGCCTGGGTTCAGTCCCAGCCAGGAACAAAGACCTCACAGGCGCGGGTGAGGATGTGGAGAAGAGGAGGCGCTTGTGCACTTGGGCAGTGGCCGCGGCTCATCCTGGAGACGGACAGGAAATCCCACTCTCCTTCTGTGGGTAGGAGGACCCTGTGTGACCGCAGACCTCGCAGTGGAAGAAGCCCACCCTTGGTGCCAGCAGCTCATCGCAGCGGGAGATGCCCACCAGCCTTTAGAGGGTCCAAGGGTCCGCAGCTGGCAGAGGCTGGTTCTCCTCCACCGCCACTGAGTGGCAGCTCTAAATGAGGGCACGGCCTCCAGTGTTGCCACAGACCCCAGCCGCTCACCGCCAGCTTCTTTCCAGGCTCTGGTCTGGCAGACAAGAAGAAGGAAATTCACGGGACAGTGGAAGACGAGAGTCAAGGAGCAGGCGGGGCGGGAACACCCCTGTACTCCCAGTAGCTTGGGAGGCCCAGGCAGGAGGATCTGAGTTCAAAACCAGCCTCAGGCCCTCGCCCATTTAGTGAGACCGTCTCTAACTAAAACATAAGGGGGGCTGGGGATGTAGCTCAATAGATAAGTGCCCCTGGGTCCCCAGTACCAAAGGGGGGGTGCAGGACGGATTCAAGTGCAAAGAAGAGAAACGGATCTCTGTCAGGGCAAAGCTGCCCTCTGAGAGCGCTAGGCCATGGTCCACGCTGAGACCATCACGGTCTGGAGAAGTGCCCACGCCATTGGTCAGCCCTTGCGTCAGAATGTCCATTCAGGCCAGGAAGTGGGAGGCTGAGGTCGCTGGATCGTGCACGCTCAGGGTTGGCCGTGGCTCCCTGTGGAGCAGGTGTCTGCACAGGCGTGCGCTGGGCCACCACAGCGGCCAGGGCGGCCTGTCCTGGCTCCCCGGGCCCTGGCTTGCTGCCCTCAGGTCCACACCCGCATGGCTGACTGCAGCTGCGACCTGCACTGCCCCCACCTGACATGGACCCACTGCTCCAGGACAGGGACCGGGCTCCCCAGCCACTGTGGAAATCACACATGTGCCTCAGAAACAGGACTGGCCAGCAGTCCCCCTCTGGACACACATCCAAGGAAACCCAGTCAGGACACTAAGGAGACATCGGCACCACCATGTGTGTGGCAGTATGATGCACAGCACTGAGGGAGGGGAGCGACCCCATGGCCATGGGGGACACGTGGTCAAAGACGACACCACCACTCCACTGGAACGGTCCTCAGCCTTCCAAAGGAAGGAGATCCTACCACTTCCAACGCAGAAGAACCTGGGGACGCGTGGACGAAGTCGTCCCAGAAAGCGCGAGAGAAGCCACTGCATGATCTCATTTATGTGTGGAATGTGTGGATTCAGACTCAGAGGGCAGAAGTCGTGCCTGGACGGCAGGCGTGGTGGGTGACCAGAGTGGAAGACACTGAGGGAGGGCACAGGCTTTTGGTTACGGGTGAGTTTGGGGATCAAGGCCACAGGACATTGACTACAGTGAATATACCACGAGGTGCACCTGACACCAGGACAGGGACCTCAGGGTTGTCCCCAGACAGGCACAGGTGAGTCTGCGAGGGCCAAGCTTTCAGATCCCTATAGCTAATGAGGCCACAGGCTGGCTGCATGTCCCCATCTCCGGGCACACCGTGAATGGACATGGCTGTTATTTCTCTATGATGCTTCATAACAGGAAGATGTAGAGGGCAACTCAGGAGCAGGACTCAGAGGAACAGTGCCACCAACTCAGGGGCCGGGAGCGTCCAATAAACAACTGGGAGGTGGAGGGAAACAGGCTCAGTCATAGCCTAAACCTAAGACTTAGAGGGCGAGAACCCAAGGAGGGAACTGAAGGACGAGAGGGAGATGACCTGTGTGGAGGACTCACTGCAGGACATGAGGAGGAGGAGGACCTGTGTGGAGGACTCACTGCAGGACATGAGGAGGAGGAGGACCTGTGTGGAGGAGTCACTGCAGGACATGAGGAGGAGGAGGACCTGTGTGGAGGACTCACTGCAGGACATGAGGAGGAGGAGGACCTGTGTGGAGGAGTCACTGCAGGACATGAGGAGGAGGAGAACCTGTGTGGAGGACTCACTGCAGGACATGAGGAGGAGATGGACCTGTGTGGAGGACTCACTGCAGGGCATAAGGAGGAGGTGGAACTGTGT